>JAVQJV010127307.1:0-46956 GCA_036024995.1 Gadopsis bispinosus | reverse complement strand
CTGGGCGTGTGTGTGTCTGCCTGCTTGTGCCTGTGTGTGTGTGTGCCTGCCTGCGTGTGTATCTGACAAAGGAGGATGTACCTGAGCTCAGTTTTACACTAATCTCAGGTCAGTCTGATCAAATGAACTATATGTTTCAGAGAAGACACTTTTAAATGGTCAAATGTGACCGGAGCACAGCATGAGGGTTAATGGGGAAGGAAAAACTTACACGTGTGCCCTCTACAAGTCCCCTGTGTGAGGACATGGCAAGAGAGAAAGAGAAAGAGGACGTAGAGAAAGGAAAGAGGAAAGGATGAGGGTGAAGTTTTTAAACATTATGTTACATTTAGCTTTCCAGGTTTTACTTTTTTCAAATGTGCTATTTTTATGTTTGTCTTTCCTATAGTTTGTAATGCTTTTGTTTACTTGCTCTTAACCATTACCCAAGGTTTATTTTTCTTAACTACATTTCTGTTTTATGTCATTTTACTGTGTTAAGCACTTGGTGCATTTAATATCTTTGCTGTAAAGCCCTTTGAACTGCATTTCTTGTATGACAGGTGGTATATAAATAGAGTTTATTAGTATTATTATTATCGCTATTTGTGGTAATACATATGTATCCTCTTGTAACACATTTTTGTACATATCCACAGGAGCCACACAGTGTGATGGTGTTAACACGCGGCAGTATGCCCAAGATGATATCTGTGCACTGCTACCAGCCTCAGAGAATATATGATCTGCTCCAGGGTTACGGCCTGACTTGCTCCAATATCTGGGACTCCAAAATACTTCTGTCAGCCATGTCACCGTGTACAGCATTGTGTGATCACAACATGAAGGTTGTTACAATAAATAAGATTTCTAGTAACAACACCTTTGGCCCTCAACCTGATGTGTCCACTTTCTACCACAACATGAAATACATCCGCCTACGCACAACGCATCACGTACTGAGACACAGCCCCTACAACGTACGCCGCCGCTCCCTCGTGAATATACCACCACAGCAATCGGACACATCGGAGACCTCCACAGAGAATGATTGTATACCGGTTGCGTTATACTACGAGGAGCGTATGGTCAAATTGAATGACGCCATTAAACACGACGGCCGATTTGTGGTGTCTGCCAAGTGTGTAGGACCAGACGGCTCTACTGTGGACCCATATATTGCAGAAGTGGAAGTGGACAATGAACTGACCGCCGCCGACCTGGTGATTGGTAAGCGCATCATTCTACAGCCCGTCATTGCCAGGTAGAGCGTCATTCAAATACAGTGACCCCCCGCCCCTTGTTTCTCTGTAGATGCGGATCCTGATGACGAGACGGATAGAATCAACCAATTTCCCTGTGTCTGCTGCTACTCTACGTCTGATGCCTACCTGGACTGTGGACACTTGCAGTGTACGCGCTGCATTGCCAGCCAAAGAAGTCACGCGCTAATCACGTGTGGAACATGCAGAGGTCAATTCGAAGATTACAAATTACTTGCTTTATCTGATGACGACGACGTTATATGCAACAAATGCTGGAGGCAGAAGTGTTGGGTGACACCGTGTCACCATTTAACGTGTACGTGCGACAGGCCCGTGAGATGTCCTGTGTGTTCCGAAAGCATCCCTTTCCTTCAGAGACTGTATTACTGAGCATAATGATTCCAGGAGAAACAACGTGCGTTCAGGTGCTTTATTGTACATATACGCAATGTGTCTTTTGTACAAAGTAATTTCCGTGTTTAGCTCACTGTATGTATGGTGTATGCTGTGTCATGTCATATAATATCACTTGTCTCAATAGTATGCACGGATGGGGATACATCCTCCGGGCCTTGACACGTATCATCCGGTTTATGTAAAAAGCCTGGTGTGTAAAGTAGAAACTGTGATGTGTTTAGTAGCTATATGTTACACGTGTACAGACTGTTGTGTTTCTTCACAATGCAATGTGTCCTTTTGTTCGAAGTGATTAAAGTGTGTTTCTTTACAATGCAATGTGTCCTTTTGTTCGAAGCGATTAAAGTGTTTATCGGTTCATGGTATGTGTGTGTATGCTGTGTCATGTAATATAATATCACTAGTCTCTATAGTATTCGCGGAAGGGGATACGTCCTCCGGGCCTTGACATGTACCATCCGGTTTATGTACAAAGCCAGGTGTGGTAAGTAGAAAATTTGATGCGTTTAGGAGGGACATGTTATACGTGTACGAACTGTTGTGTTTGACAGATAACAGGTGGTAAGATCTCACGGCCTCCCGTTTGCATACTATGATAACGTACACACAGTTGTTGTGTTCATAGCCGTATGTCTCATGCGCCTCACCCGGAGTCCAACATACAAATATGGCACATTTAAGTCTCTCTGAGATCCGTTGCATTTCTGAGCAATGACAGGTGTGTTGCTTTATTTCAGCACATTCGGTGAGTTCACCGTTACTGGCCTGTAACACACCCAATAGAGTGTGAATGGGTGTCTCATGTCCCAGGTTGATGACCTTCAAATCCTTGTGTTCCATTAGGCCATTAGCAATGTACGCGGGAATGTGCATCCTGCCAATGTTATCCTTTTCACGAGGGTCTATGTCGAATGTGTGGATCCCACTGTGGCAATCGCTCTCTTGCACTGAAACGAGCTGCGACTCGGCTTGAATCTGAAGACGGTCCTCCTCCGTTTTAACATCTCGCTCCGTCGTGACACGTAGCGTCACTTCTGGTTTCTCTTGATGACATTCTTGCTTCTTGATCTTGTATACATCACAGATGTCCTTGGTATCACGCTGGCGTTTTGGACACTTGTATCGTCTTGCTGTATGACAGCTCACGTCCATGTGTTCGGGTTCCGAACTTAGAGTTTGTATGATTTCACATATCGCACTCTCGTATTCTCTGAACATCTGACCCACGGTGCCCTGGGTGGTGTCCATGTGATCGCATTCGGTGTGATTGTCAGCGTCCTCCTTACTTATCTGAATGCACTTCCGTTTAAGCACCTTCTTGATCCTTTCAACTGAGGCGTCTTTCTGATCCGCAAGTCTATCTTGCACGGGCTCGTTCGCGAACGCGTTCATGTCAACGCCAAACAACTGCTCTAAGAGAACACACGTGGACCTCTTAAAAGCTGCCAATTCGTCGTTTAAATTTCTCCGCATGTCCAGTTCGTGCTTATATTCATCCAGTGCACGGTTGAGGTCTTCCGCTCTACGTTCACACGCTGCTAGGGCGATCTTAAGCGATCCGTTGCGTTCTCGCTGCCGTTGTACGCTCTCCTGTAGCTCACTGGAATCACTGCCGAGGCGCTCAACCTCTTGGTTGTGCCTCCTGTGGTCATCACGCATATCATTCTCAAGCTTGGCCAACAGCTTCGTCGACGTCTCCGTGCTCTCTGTCAGAGTCACAATCTGCCGTTCCAGTTCATTCCGTGTCTTGTTGTGGTCCACGTCCTTCGTCTTAATTATGTTGCACTGTGTGACTATCTGCTTGTGTAACGCATCTCGTGTCTCAGTCCACGCAGACCTTTCTTTGTCATGGGCTTCTATTATTTTGAGCTTCTCCCTTTTCATGTTCTCGTGTTCAACCTGGGCCCGGTTATACGCCTCATACATTTGTGTCATCTGCTCTGTATTCTTGGTGCGAGCCGTATTGCTCTCCTCGGTGTACATTGCTGCAATGTTCGTCGTTTTAACACTCAGTTCTGTCATTGCGGCGTTGTACTTGGACTGAACGTCTTTGATTTCTGCGACGGCGTTTGTCTTCTCTCTCTCGTACTCACGTTGCAAACCGACGATACGTTCATCGGCCGCCAGCAAATTGTTTTGCTGTTCTGTGCACTTTGTTCTCAAATCAAGCAAGTGCCTACTGTCTGTCTCCACTCTCTGGATGATAACACGTCCTATGTGACACACAACGTCACAGTGTACCTTCATGAGCTCCTCGATGTGGCGCACCGACGACGACGACGACACACATAACGTGTCCTGCAACAGTCGATGATCGTCAGCGATCCGCAGGGCAGTGACCTCTGAGTTATTTGTTTCCTGGAGTAGTGTCAACAGCTCCCCCATGACAGATTTCCAGTCACCGTTCTCTCCCTTTAGAATACTCTCCAGGTAAAGCAACACTTGGTCCGCGTGCTTGACGTGTTGTGCGGTTTTTATAAACTTACACTCTCCAAACATAAACCTTAGGTCATCCCCCAGTCTTCGGATGAAGAGATCGTAACAACCGCACATTTCCATAGCCAGATCAAACCCAATCGCGTTCCGAGCTTTTGTATTCTCAAATGTTTCGAACCACTTAGCCAAGTCTTTGAAATTGTTCACAAGTGCCTCGATGGCCACGGCGGTCTTATCCAGGGACACTCCTGCACCCAGGACTGTAGAGGCGTCATCAGGTGCTGTGCTAGATTGTGAGAGGTCCACCTCGGTGACCGAAGGGAAGAGTTTTGATATGATATCGAAGAACCTGACACGAATATCGCTTCCAATATCCGATTGACGTGGAGGAGCTACGGGATTCGTCTCCCTCGTGATGTGATCCGGAGAGGTAGAGGTCCCAGAACCTGCGTTTGTGTCTCGCTTGTCTCTCCGCGGCACTCCCGAGTCCCTCACCGTGTCTCTGTCGACAGTCTTTCTGCCATGACCACCATCCCGGGTCTGGATCCGCTTTGAATTCTTCTCTTTTGATCTTTCGCTTCTTTGTCGATTGCTCATCTTCTTCTCCTCCTCTCCTGCACAGGTGTCCTTGTTGCTCTCCTTCTCCCTCACTTTCATGTCCCCAATAACACTTTGATTTGTTATCCCACCATGAGGCGATTTGGTTCGTCCGCGTTCTTTTGCACTGGGAGAGGAGTCGACGCCTGACCCTGCTTTGGACGTCTTCCTTTCCTTGCCTTTGGTCGTCCGCTGGTCTCGACTTTCTCCTTTCCCACTCTTCCCCTCTTTCACCCTTCCACTTGTCAAGTTCCCATTTTTCTTCCCAGCTTGAGCTGTAGACCCTACGGTGACTGAGGCAATATCGGCGCTCCCATCCTGTCCAGCTTCGGTTTTGCCGGTGACGTTCTTCTTCTTGTTCTTCTTTACTGTCCGAACACGCTGCTGTGATACATCCATCGCCGGCACGTTGGGAGACCGTAGCGCACAGAGTGGTACAGATGCCTCCCAGGAGCAACTTGTCTATCTGCAACACAGCCGAAACTCTCTTGGGTTCGGGCTCACACACCATGGGTGAGGCTCGATAAGCGAACCCGCAGCGTTGACACACCTCGTCCTTCTCGCTGTCACTTGAGAGTAGATGAGCGTCAACTCTCAACACGGACAACAGTTTGTTTAGTTCACGGGACCAACGGTCCAATGCTCCGCAACACAGGGCCGTGAGTATAACGGCCCAGTATGGAGCCTGTATAAGTTCACTGGTGGACGTTCCTCTAGAGCACCTGGTCACCTCTATACCGGTGTACATTAGCCTCACGCGCAACCACTGGTTTGAGGAGGGGGCTGGTGACAGGTCCGTTTGTTGGTTAACAGTTGTACGTGAGAGGGTGCGTAGGCCAGAGTCCAGCTGCCACAATACACACGTTCCCCAAACTGCGCATTGCGGATCGGGTATCATACGACACTTTAGCTCGTCGCCGCTCCGCAACCGCTCCAAGGTTAGTCTGCTCTGCTCGTGTAATACCCTGAACGCAAGTGGAGCCCCGAGTGTGGCCAGCGTCTCACTTACTAGTTCTGATGCCAGAGTATCCCATTCTGTAGAGTCCGGGGTGTATGAGCAAGCCACGAGGGTGTTGTGGACGTTACAGTTCATACTGGCGTATATCCTGGAGACTAGCATCTCGGGTTGGTACCCGCAGACGGCGTCCCCCGTGAAAGGGTAGCTTTGGTGGTGCAACGACATATCGCGGGGAGCTGCGCTCATCTTTACCCAAGCCAAGGGTGCACTGGCTAGAACACTGATCCTTTTCACCTTGTGTCCCCTGGTGTCGGTGTACGTGTTTGAAAAGTGTTTGGCTGTAACAACGCCGTAGCTGTCTGCGCTGTGTGTGTACACAGCCCTGAGAATGATGTAAGGAGTACTAGGAGTCACGGGCGGTTCCACTGGTATGCGAAAGATCCCGTCGACTCCTGGCTCGGTCAGGGTCACAGACACCGGTAGCGCCTTCTCTATATCAAATAGTTGAACCCGGGTGTATTCTACGTGACTTATAGCGTGTACATCGTCAAACTTTACAGTCATATGCCACGTAGAACCCCAGTCACCTCTCTGACAGGGTTCCATGGTCAACCGCTCGGCTCGGGGAGAAACCCCAAACAAAACAAAAAGCAGGGGACAGACTTGTTTGAAACCCCTTTATTACTTTCCAATCACACAGAGAAGAGACATGACATAGAGACAACTGTCTATAGTATAAGTATCACCAACTGTAACACAGAGACCGTGTCCTTACAGGTTTCTATATATACTACTCGTCATCCATTATAACTGTAGGCTTCTCCACGATATCGTCTTCCAATATACCGCGGTACACATCTTTGTCTCCGCGTGTCACGGCACCTGGGACTGGTTCTGATGAGGAGCATTGGTTCTTCTCCCGGTCACCCTCGTCTCCGCTTGTCACGGCACCTGGGACTGGTTCGGATGAGGAGCATTGGTTCTTCTCCCGGTCACCCTCCTCGTGATCCTCATCGGTGCATCCAGAGTCCTCGTCTGTGCATCCAGAGTCCTCGTCGGTGCATCCAGAGTCCTCGTCGGTGCATCCAGAGTCCTCGTCGGTGCATTCAGAGTCCTCGTCGGTGCATTCAGAGTCCTCGTCGGTGCATTCAGAGTCATCGTCGGTACATTCGCAGTCCTCGTCTGAACGGTCTTCTCTACCGTAACACTCTGCGCCTCCGGTTTCGAGGCTGCAGCTGCGAGTGGTGTTGCATTTAACAGCCTCCAGATACGCACTCATATCATCGTCGTCGTTGTCATCATCCTCGATGGCTATGACACTCTCGGCTGCCTCGATTATGGCGTTGTCAAAGACGGCGGGGTCTGCCGGCTCTACAGTAGCCTGTGTATGCTGTAAGCCCAAGGTGTCGCCTTTGCAGAGTACTCCGGTGATATCGCTGTACACTCTCATAATGTCTCCAATTGCCCCGTCTTTTTTACCCAGCCTGTTTGTGATGCTTAGGTACAGGCAGAGGTTATTGTTACCACTGACCAAACCCGGCCTAGAACACCGTGCTCTCCGCCACTCGGTGTCAACGTGTTTTCTGTCGTAATGTCTACAGATGATGTCTTTCAGCTTGGCAAGGGGTATAGTGTGAACGGCTCTAAACAGCGTTACATCCTCCTGATATGCAAAGCTCGGGGTTGTTGTTGTTGTTGTTCCTCCAGCCATAACCGCGTCCGTCTCTAGGTGAGCTCGAGAGCGTGTCTATTCGGGTCTCATCAGAGACCTCTGGACGTGCAGGCTACGCAGCGTGAGTAAAGCGTCTCCGTGTCCACTAGTACTTCGGAAAAGATGGGCTGTTTGCATTTTATACACGAGGTGTACATCTGTTTCATTTCAGTGAAAGTGCACGTGTTGACGGCTCTGGTGCTCAGCGGTACGTTTATCATGGGCGCGGCGCAGCACGAAGACCCAAATTTCATCTGCTCAAAGTTAAATTCCACGTCAATGTTCCTCGGGTTACCTTTCACCTCGGACGAGTGGAAGGTCTGATTCTTTAGACACCTCGAGCACCTCAGGTCTCCCTCTTCGGGAGGAGGTTGAGCGCTTGGTTGTCCGGGCATGAGGAGTATCTGCTTGTGGTTGTGATCGACCCAGTTGATGTGGCAGTTGAGCACGCCGTACAGCAGCATCTGACACCCGAGGGTCAGTTCGCTAAGCTTCTGATATTGCTCGCTGTGGATGATGTCTACGGCTTGGCGCAGTTCGGGTAGACACGCGGCGGCCATCTCCAGCGGCTGATCCGTGGTGTATGCCGCAGCCAGCTTGTAGTAACAGCTCAGGCCCCATTCGGAATTGAGCGTAAGCATGGGATGCCCCACGGTCTTCGCCGCCTGGAAGGCTCTTATGAGTTTTGCGTAGTACGATTTCCGATGTACCACAAAACACAACTTTGACCACCTCACGGAATCTTCCCCACGCCTAGCCCCCTTGCCTGACTGCGAGCAGAGCTTTGTCTTCTTGCTCCGATCGACGCCCCTGTTCTTCCTCTCGGTCCTCCTCTTGCTCCCCATATGACTTGACCCTGTTGCCACTGTGCCGCCACTGTGAGCTGTTGCTGTTACTGGTACGGCAACCCCACGCCGACTGACGGAGGAATCCGATTTTGGTTCTCGAGTGGGCGGCGCTGCGTATTCCCACCCGGTCTCCCCTTGTTGTGGTACGAACGAGCCGTGGTCAGGCGTATGAGCTGCGCTGTGACAATCCAACCGCGGCGCTGCGTATTCCCACCCGGTCTCCCCTTGCTGTGGTACGAACGAGCCGTGGTCAGGCGTATGAGCTGCGCTGTGACAATCCAACCGCGAAAGACCACGCGAGCTCTGGTTGACCAAGGGCGTTGGGGCTGCTGGATGTTCGAGCTCTGGTTGGTCGTTCAGACCCCTGTTGAGGAACAGGAGCGCCTCGGATCTGATTGCACGTAGCTTAACGGTAGACTCCTCCTTATTAAAACACAGATCCTCCTTCTGGTACCTATAAAAGTCAGCCAGGACAGCCAGTCTGACTATAACTTCGTGGTCCTGCATCCGAGCCACCTCGTGCTTGTTTGGCAGCGCAACACTCGATCTCGCCGACTCTGGGTCCGTTAGCGCCAAGGACAGTTCATCCCACAGCTCCAAACAAAATCTGTATGCCTCGCCGCAGTCTGCAAGCCTCGTCTTAGACGTCAACATCTTCGCTAGATTTGTCTGCGTTCGGGGCGTAGACCCGCCGTCTCTCTGTTTGAAATGGCAAACTGTGTTAAGACACTCCAAGTAAGCCTGCAACAGGATGGATTTTGCATTGCGACGGGGCCGCAAGACTCCGGCATCATCTACCCCTGTCCCGTCAACCCGTTCGCGCCGGTGCTTCTCAACTCTCCCGTGGTGCTGCATCTCCACTGTCCAGACCTCTTCCCCGACGAGGTCCTGAAGGTGCACGCTGAACACCTAGGCCACTTCTTGGCCTTACAGAGCGTGCCTCGGATAAACGGGGACTTTGAACGAACGCTGTTTGTGGGCCTGTGCAGATTGTTCACGCGGGAGACAATCGTCTCGCTGTACCAGGAGACCCTGACTGACGCTGTGTGTAAAGATGGCCTTGATATAGCCCAGAAAGAAGAGGGTGGGGAGGATTCGCACCCGAGTGTTTTCGAACACTTCCACAAAACCACAGCCGGTCAGCTTGTATCTCTACTGCGCAAGCTGCTGGGGCTGTTCAACGTGGACGACCTGCGTGACAACGATCTGATGCACGAGCGTGGACGGGAGCCTGAGCACATTATATTCCTGTACCTGATTCAGTTGCTGGCTATATTTGTGAGCAGCTACATCCAGGAGAAAGACCTCGCTACCATCATGAGCGTCGCCTCGGCCGCATTCCTGGAGGCCAATTTCGGCAACCCCTTGTGCGCCGCAACTGTGTTGAAGCCCATGTTCGTTCCCTACTTTGATCAACAAGTGGCTAAGAAGAACAAAAGGGGTGACACTGAGGGAACTGAGCCCGATGACCCTGATGCGAGGTTGAGATTTTACCGGCTGTTCACGGGGTACGAACTGGACGCCAAGGGCTGCGACGTGTCCAGTGGGATGGACACAAATATCCGTTGGACCGATCACAGCATACTGCAGCGCACGCAAGGGTGCGCGATCGCGGAACGTAAGAACAACAAGCTTTGGTTCGTGGCTCCCCAGATCGGCGACAGGATGCACATGGTTAAGGAATCTGGGGTGAAGATGATGGGAGGCCAGACCTGCGATAAGACCCTGGCCATATGCGCATATCTGATGTGCGATAACGTCATGGCTTACATGCAGTGCGCCGTGTTCGGTACGATCGCCAACATGTTGCCCTGTCACGCAAACGGCGATTTCACAGAGACAGCGATGAACACCATCGAGGGCTCTATGACCAGGTTTGCAGACGCAGTTCGTCACCAGAGCAAGAACCTGATGACAGAGCTAAGTAGAATGGCCGACAGCTGCCTGTACACCATCGGGGTGGGATTCGCTGGGCAGGACAGGGGCACAAACGCTTACTTTGGTAGAGTTTTCACAGGGCCCGAGGACAAGAGGCCCCTTCCGACTCAGGGAAGGTTGGGGGTCTTCACTTCGGTGACTCTGGGGATTGCCAACAACACCATGATGAACACCATGCTGACTAGTGCCCTGACACAAGACTGTAAGCGCAATCACAATAGTAGTCTACACAGTATGCTGTCTACCGGGTACAAGCCCGTTGGGCTTAACAGGGTGACGACGGACGTGTACTTTTACTCCAGATACCACCACAGGTTTAACACGGGCGAATTCACAGAGGTGGCCTGCGTTAAAGGCATGAGCGACCCTGGGTACAACAATTTGGTCCACGAGGAGACTCTGACCAACACCTCCAAGTATCAGCTGATTGTATCGCACGGAGCCTTGCCGATGTGCACGCTCACTCTGGCCATGACCATAAGACAGACCATGATGATGGTCATGGGCTTTCTCTGCGCCGAGCTGGCCCGCGTCGTCTACACTCCGAAGGTGACCAAGGCTACCCTGTGCAAACACATCATCTCGCTATCTATGGCCGCAAAGTTCAGACACGGAAAGGACGAGGAGAGCACCAACGTGCTCGACGCGTCTTACGGCACGTTGCTAAAGCTGACGGGGGCAGCTTTCAGTAACTCGGGTAGAAACGGCGTCAACTTTCACGACTTGAAATCCATGGAGTGGTTGCAAGCGGACGACGGTCGTCTCCCCGACTACATTCAAAGGTCGCTGAATATGATCGGGGACACCGAAAGGGAAGTCCGGAGAATCATGCAGGAGAAGAACGCCTCCTACAACAGGGTGGTGTTCATCGGCGACACGGGTGTGATGAAATTCGCCTCGGTGTTTGCCAACGAGGAGTACATGATACACGCTCCCGTGATGGTGATGTCCAACATGAGGATATTCTCAAACAACAACAGCAGCTACGGCTCTGTCAAGCTGTGTAGGAAGGGCTGCTACTACCCTGTGAAGGTATTCAACAACAGGTGTGTCGACACAAAGTTGTTCACGTCCCACACCGATGCTAGAGATGTCAGCTGCCTCACCGTTGAGAACAAGACATCGATTGACGAAATGGTCCAGAGGATCAAGAGCGGGGTGTCCTGCTTGTTGCCCATGATACACGTGAACCGTATCAAGATGATGACCCCGGAGCTGAGCGAAAAGGAGTTTAGCTTACTACTGTCTGCCGTTGAAAATAACAACATTGAGGTGATTGGACACGCGCAAGAATCGTCGTCTTCGACATCTCCTGCAGCTTCCTGTTCAACGACATCTACAGAGAACGGTTGTGGTTTGTCCAAACGTTGGGTCGGTGGGAAACGAGCTAGAGAGGAACGTCACTACAGCCCAGAGGAGGAGGAGGAAGAAGAGGAGGAGGATGAGAAGAAGAAGAAGAAGAAGAAGACAAAGAAGAAAAACACCACCAAGGTGAATAGCGAGTTGACCATATGCGATACCGATGTGGACTTTGGATTTGATGACTCTGACTGAGCCCAACGCTTGCCCATTCATCACATGCTTGTATCATGTACTACTTTCTGTGTGTTGGTTGTCCATTCGTAGTCTTTCTTTAGACCCGAGCTTTGTGTGCACATGCACCGATTCATTGCTGTATTGTGAGTGATGTAGGTATTAAATAAAGACATAGTAGCGGACAGAAACACTGTGTACGTTGTCAAAGTTCTTTATTACACACACACACACACACACAAAGAAGATGTGGACTTTGGGTGTGTACACATGCACCAATTCATTGTTGCATTGTGAGTGCCGTAGGAATCACATAAAGACATAGTAGCGGACAGAAACACTGTGTGCGTTGTCAAAGTCCATAGGAATCGCACTGTGTGCGAACACTGTGTACGTTGTCAAAGTTCATAGGAATCACATAAAGACGTAGTAGTGGACGGAAACACTGTGTATGTTGTCAAAGTTCATAGGAATCACATAAAGACGCAGTAGTGGACGGAAACACTGTGTACATTGTCAAAGTTCATACGAATCGCACTGTGTGCGAACACTGTGTACGTTGTCAAAGTCCATAGGAATTGCATAAAGACGTAGTGGACGGAAACACTGTGTACGTTGTCAAAGTTCATTTATCGCACACACACACACACACACACACACACACACACACACACACACACACACACACACACACACACACACAGAGAGAGAGAGAGAATATAGCATACGCAATGAGACCGTTTATTAGGAATAGATGAAATGAAGCATGTTTAGATGTAGCAATTCGACCATGACCACCATCCGCCTGTAGGCGCATCCTAGTGTGTGCAAATCCTCTCTTACGGTGAAAACGAAGCGATTCTCCATGCTGCCGATCGTTCTCCCTAGGTTCCCGTTGTACACTCTCGGCACACGCATCTTACTCCGAGAATCGAGTCTAGCAAACTCTTCGGTTGCCCTGTGGTAGTCCGATTCTCCACAGTGAGTGAGCTCCAGCTCCCCATGTGCAACCCGAGCGCTGACGAGCGGATTGATTACCCCACTGACTGAGATGAGTCTATGAGAGTTGGAGTTGGAGTTGTCCTCCGGACATGTGAGCTTGGTAAACCTGCAACTAAGGGGTTCCCCGGTGTGGTGTGACATCCTGCTCACATTGGGCGGGTCGAAGGAACACAATCCGTATATGTTCATGAAGTCGTAGGAGGAGGACGCCGTGCTAAGTCTTTCCACGTGCTCTCTCACCAAAGCCTTTATGTCTGACAATGCCTTATTCCTCAGTTCACAGTAGAGTCGTCTGTACTCCGTGTCTACGGTGTCACCGCGTAGCTCACGAGACCCAGAGTCTCCCTGCTCGTCCTGCAACCGAGGTCTCTTGCTGAGCGAAGAACCGTCATCGCCCGAGTACCCCGTCCGCTCGGTCGCTTCCTCCCAGTGAGGCAATTTCCCGTAACATGCTTTAATGGCGGTCGCTACGAAAAACAGCTCAGGGATCCCCTTGACTGAGTCTCCCGTCAGAGGTCCTGGTCTGCACGTGGACATAGTAAGGTACGATATATTTCTTCAGTACCTGATGAACGAGCTGGAGCGTGCTACCGGGACCACATCCCACCTCTCCAGTGAAGCCTTAATAGAGTGTCTTGTTAAGCACAGAGAGTTGATCGCGGGTCCTCACGTTTGGTCACCGAGCGCTCGATCCTACGTTAGGTTTGAGCAGAGAGCCCACGGAAAGTTTGCGGTTCTACGACCCAGTGGTCCCACGGCGGTTCAGTTACTAGGAAAGCTACTGCCCGTGTACTGCAGGCTGTGCTTCTTGTCCGAGTCTCACGACCACGCCAGGGCCGTCGCGCAGGCTCTGTTGGTGCGTTTGACCAAGTCGAGGGACCTGAGGAGTGAGGTGGCTGAGTTTGAAATCAGAGTCCTTGAGTACGTGATAGACAACCTGTCCGCGGCACCCCCCTCTGAATTGGGCGAGGTGTGTCGGTCATCTGACGTTTCAGCCGACACCAAGATCGCCGTCCAGCTCCTGTGGTGTCATTTGGTGCTGGTGTACGCCGGCAATCGCAAGCTCCTGCTGTGCAATCTGGAACTCTTCTTCAGCAGACCTCAAAACTCCCTGATCTTGTGTCCAGGCGAGCTTAGGGCTGCGCTATTTGTGCACGCTAAACATGACCCATTCTCTCAGCGCAAGGAGCGACACGGAAGACAACGGGTTTTGTACTCGAGAAAGTGCCCCGTTCTGCCGCTCGAGTCGAACCCGAGGAGCAGGGGGACCGCTTCCAGGTCCAGACTCGCCGCTGTCAACGTCCTGTACGAGTCTCGAGTGTCCCGTCTTTGCTGGCTGGGGGCCCTGTGGATCCTGGACGTCGAGTGCAACAGGGGTATCCTTCACTGGCTTTACAAACCCGAACCGCACAGAGCGTAGTCCGAATGTGATCGGTCACCCTGAGCCCCGGCAGTCCCGTTACGAGTCTACGGCCTCTCCCCGCGAAACAAACGAAATGCTCAGGGTTGCAGGTAGCTGCGTGGTGGAGTTGGACAACGACATACTTCTCCACGTGCTACACGTAAACACCGTAGGCAATCAGAAGTTCAGCTCCACTGTATTCTCCAAACGGCTGAGAAGGTACGCTCAGATACAATCCAACACCACGAAAACCAAGCTGCTAAGCAGACTCAGGTTCGTCTCGGACAAGAAGAGATTGTGCTCTCAACACGGCTACAAAAACACCCGCATAGAGTTCTCGTCTAACCCAAGCCGCAGCGCCAACTACACCTCCAATGCCAAGTACCTGCTGCAGCCCTACTTCAGAGGGTTGTTCGAGACCGTTGCCCTATCGCAGGGAACCTGCATGGTGTCGACTAAACCCTTCACGGTTAGCAACGAGAACCTGACCTGTTACATGTATGGAGTAGCCAACCCTTTGACCGTGGTGATCTGCATGAAGAACACAAAGAAGCATTTTCACACACCCTTCTTCTTCTCCTCCGTGAACGTGGCCGGAGAGGAAAACAGACACCAACTCTTCTCGTCAATGTCTATCAACTCTCAGAAAGTGAGGAACGTGGCCGAGGAGCTTCCGAAGGCGTTGGACAAAGTGGCCAAGTTGGTGGAGATACACGTCCATCTCAACAGGCTGTGCTGCGAGCTGGCGCAAGAGCGACGCGGCATGCTGACCTCACAGGAGAAGATGTGTCTGGTGTACCTCACGGAGACGTACTTTATACAAGCGAGAGACCGCAGCCACCCCAAGTACTGGCCCGGGTACAGAGAAGCTGTGAGAGGCGCATTCGTCGAGCGCTACCGCAGCAATCTGTCTTCGTTCCAGGATAAGATTCTCACCAATTACCATCTAAAGAACCCCGAGTTTACTCACTTGGTCCCGTGGCTCCTCGACAATCCGAGTGCTCTGCATGAGAGAATGATAGTCGCGCACGAGGCGTACCTGAGCCACGAGGGCAAGCTCAACGCTAGAGTGGAGCTGATTGCCACGGTCTGCGATCACGTGAAACAAAACCCCAACTGCTGTTCACCCCACGGATTCCCGGGCTTCGAGGACATTGACTTCAAGACACTCCCATACAGTGAGCATACGCTTCGACTCACCCTGAGCAAATCCCGTTGCCCCAGCACAACCCGATCCGTTCTCTACAGACGGCAAACGCATCAACCCCTCCTCGGTGGCCACACCGTCGAAGAATCTCACACGAGACATACTTAAGACGGGGAGCGTGAGGCGTACGGCGGGGTAGAGCTAAGCCTTTTTTTTGCCAAGCCACATCCATGTCAAGCGAGACCTCAACCATCGGTAACGAGCCGGCGCCCTCGATGGCAACGGCGTCGATTATAAGGGTATGGGATATAGCAAACAGACACTTTGAATCGCTACTGGCGACGGCGGACCGGTCCGCGACCAAGAGTAGGGCTGAGATCAACATACGATCCCAGGTCAAGGAGCTGCGAGACCTAATGGGAGCGTGTGGCAGACGACTGCAGACCATAGAGACTTACATATCGGAACTGCAGAAGCAAGACACGGTAGCCCTCAACGACTGTCCATCCCAACAAACGCCGTTCTCTGAGCTGGCGGGAGAGTGGCACTTTCTGTACATGGAAGACAACAGCGTTTTCGGCTACATGAGGCTGGTGCCAGAGACCATCTCGGTGACTAATACAAACGGCCAAGGAGGGGCCGCGGGGTCTAGCGTCGTAAAGAGAGCAGAATTCACTCTCCCGTCGGGAGTACTGAGAGAGGCGACGGAGGTCCTCGATTCCGCCGCTCATCATCCGGACCGCGGTTGTGACTACGCTTTGTGCCCCTGTTGTCAGGTGGCGTTCGAGACGTCCGAGTTCTGGAAGCACGGCTTGTTTGAAATCGCAGAGAGAGGACACAGAGTGCCAGCCCGACAGACCTTGGATCGTTCACAGGCGCCTATGTGGATAGTGGAAGAGAGTTCGGGCTGGAGCAACCCTATTTACAGACCCCGATGTTTAGCGAGCACGTGTGAAATCGGACAGAGTCTCGCGGAGGTAAACCTGCAACACGTTTGCACAGACCACGACTTCTCTCGAGCTCTGGACAGCACGTTTGAGTTTCTGGCTCTACAGTTGCGAACCTGAACCATGTTATCGTACTCGTATCAACCTCACACGAGGCTCTTCCCCGGTCCTGCGCCTCCGCAGTCTCCGACCGAGGTCCAACCTTCCCAGCCTCGGCGGCAAACCGTTGATTCCGCAGATCGGATTCTGGAAACCGTACTAGAAGACTTGGTGACTCTTGACTACCTAATTGGAGTAGCGTTGCTACGCCAAGAGTACACCTTTGTGCAATACAGGCCCACCGAGAGACACAAACAATGCGCGGGGGTAAAGATCGATCCCGTTCGTCAGATCAACATGTTTGTCCAAACGCTCCGGGACAGGTCCATACCGATAGAGACCTCTCTACGTACACTCATGCCGTCAACCAAAAAGTCTTTCTGGATAAGAGTATCGCTAGCAAACGTGACCGAGCTCAGCTTGGAACCACTCTGGATGATCAAGGGCAGAGTGCAGTTGTACCCAAAACAGCAGTGTGTGACGATTACGATAGACGACCGGTCACTCGAGCCCTGCTGCTTCCTGGACCCTCTGTCCCAGCTGATCCGCTCTCAAGCGGACGGAAACCGGACGGAGGAACTCCTCCGGTTGACGAAAGATGGTCTAACGGGTCACTGTCGAGAGGAGAGCCACCGCGATGATGGCGTTGATCGGTGCTCCGACGACGACGACGACGACGACGAGCAACAACAACCCCGCGATGCGACCGCGTACAACGACGAGGAGGGGGTTAGAGCTACACAGAAGCGACAAATGTGTAACGTCAACGGCTACGAGGCTCCGGTGGCACACAAGAAACGTAGAGCCCTCGCGAGGGCTTCTCGCGTAAACCGAGGCGCCAAAATCGACGATCGGGAAGAAAGGCAAAAAGATGAGCAAGAAAGATGCAGGACACCACATGTTGTACAGGCAAGCTTTAATCGTGGAATGCAAACAAGGTCGAAACAGACCAGACAGGTTCACCATAGCAGAAGAGGAACAAACACCATGTACAATAAAAGACTGGTGACATCTCGACGTGTCCACAACAAACCGAGGACCGTATCTGTGCTGCGCAGGGACGACCTAGCGCGAGCGAGATCGCCTTCGCCCCCTTCACCGTCGACGCAGCCGCAGCAAAATTCGACTGCCCGCGGGGTCACGTGCCACATTGACCCTTCTGGTGGTGGTGGTGGTGGTGCCGCAGCTTCTCCCGATTACACTCGGGCTGCGCACCAGAGTTCCGAGGAGCCGGTGAGTCCCCACGTCTCTGCTGCGGTGGACCGTGCTGTCGGTAACCCTGACTCGGTGCCCGACGCGATCCCCTCGTGCACGGAGAAGATCCGCCCGGTCGCACACCTACGACGACGATCTCCTTTGCGCTCTCAACCCCCGGAGCCTCAACGGAGCCCGGTCCCTCAGCAGCAAAGGAGTGCGGGTCAGAAGAGCCAGACCCACGGCTGCTCGGCGATGTAGCCGAGACAAAAGCGCGCTCCTGTCCGGCGTCGTATTTCACGTCGGAAGGCCTGAGACCCAACTTGTTGGCCAACAGTAACCCGTACGCAGTCGGGTGCAGAGAGTCCCGCGTGAGCATAATGTCGTTGACCGTAAGCGAAGCGTCTGGTTTCCTGCCGGACAGGCTGTCTGCGAATGTAACCCCCGAAGTGTTCAAGAGTGTCACCAGCATGCAGTGGAAAACGTGCACGGGTGACCCGGACTCTAGCTCTCTCATCGTGTCTCTATTGTTATATTGGATCGTATTGTGTCTCCTGTTGAACTGGCTGAATCCGGAGAGAGTGCTCCTCCAGAAATTGGTCCACAAACTCAAGGTCTCCTCCAGGTGGGCCACGCTGACAGACGACGGGTAGTTGCACACGAGTTTAACGTTGGACCCCAGCTCCGTGACGGGCTCCTCCGGCGTGCTGTCTTCGCGCTCGCCGATGACCCGATCCAATTGCCTCGCGATGTGCTCGGCCTTACGCAGAAGCTCCCCGTCCTTGCACTCTTTTCTGAGCCGTTCCAAGGCCAGGTGAGGACGCGTGGTCACCTCCCCGAGAAACTGTCTGACGAGCAGGACCTCCTTGCCTTCCGCTATCATCGAAGCCATCATCTTACTCACGCTGTGAGCGACACTGGCGGACTTGTGCTCGGAAACCGTGGTGCCAACCCCGGATCTCAGAAACACATCGGGTAACTCGGCCGTGTTCAGTCCAAACATATCGGGCTGCTGGTCGCTGGTCAGGAAGCGGGACAGGTTGTCGAGTAAAGGTCTGCCAAACGCGTTGCCCGCCACCGAGAGCCCTGCGCGCTGCTGCTCGCCGCGGGACGAAAGCATCACGTCGGCCAAGTGCGTCAGAGAGGAGCGGTCTACGCCTGTGCTGGTGTACACGTGTCTACTGGAGGCCATCGTCAGCCCCCGTGTGATCTTGCGAAAGAGCGTAGCCCAGTTCTCGACCGTGACGCGAACCCTCTTGGCCAACGACGACAGATCGGACAACGCTGACGAGCAACTCTCCCCCCACACGGAAATGCGCCTGTAGAGGACCCCGTCCACGGTGGCCGTGACGAGGTCGGTTTCCGCGTCGTAGAACGCCAGACACGTCGAAGCCCTGCACTCGGGTATAACGGGACAACGGCCGTGTTCGAAGCTCTTCATCACACCCCACAGGGCCACCGTTGCCATCTTCAGTTCTGTTTCCTTGATCGGGTCTAGCTTGAGGGCACCGTCTAGTTCGATCCAGTCTCCGATGATCTTGCACACCACCGAGACGCAGGTCTCGGGCACCGCGTTGCCCATCAGCAGTTTCAGCGTGTCCGCGAGTCGATCGAGCGGCACGTCCAGCACCGAAGACAGGGCTCGCTCGTGGGCCTCTCGTTCCTGCATGGCTTCAAATGCGGCGTCCGGGAGACTGAGACCGTCCGGCGTCGTCCTGAAGTAGGGTGCGCGCTGTCTACTCCCGTTGTGATCGGATCCCCGCCGTCTCTCTGTTCTCCTCCGCTTAGTTCGGTTAAAACAATCGCCTTCGTCGCCAGCCTCACACCGAGGCTTTGCGTACGCCACCTCCCTGTGGACGGCTGGGCTGGACGAGACTAGGTTGGTCACGGCGGCTTTCCCCGACAAACCCAGACAGAGAGCTCTGAGTTTCTGCCAAGGCACGAAAACGCAGGGCACAAAGCCCGCCAAGACGGTCCAGCGGATCATGTTCCTCAAGGTGGTCTTGATGTGTTCGCATACGTGGTTGGAGGAGTAGTAGCCGACGAGGTACCGCACCAAGCAAGTTGCGCTCTCGCTGTTGCTCCCCAGCACGTTGTAAAGCAGCAGCTCCACAGAGAGAGCCGGGCTAAACGTGTTGACAATCTCCTCTGTGGCTATGGCCAGCTGCGGATCCCCACTTACGTAGACCCAGGAGTCGACATCCCTGTGGATAGGGATCAAGCCGTAACGCTCATAGTCGACATTGACACATCGACGACCCCTGTCGCCGCGCTGACAACACTCTCTTTTTCTAAACATCTCTAAGCCGTACGAGTCCCCTCTGTCTTCCAAAGCGGCCTGAGCCAGCTCCTTCTCACAACGGACTAGCTGCTCTCCGGACACACGCGCAGCAACGCTCTGCATCTCTCTCTCTCTCTCTCTCTCTCTCTCTCTCTCTCTCTCTCTCTCTCTTCTGTCACGGCAACTCCCCACCCAAAGACTACCCGATGGAGCGAGCGAACGTCGATGGTTGGTTAACGATACCAACGTTCTTTCTCGTATATTTACAAACTATTCCGGTTCACCGGTTTGATTTCCTCCAAGATGTTCTGGATGTTGTTTAGAGCCTTCTGTTGTCTGTGTAACAACAGGCAGAGTCTGAATACTCTAACCCAAGGCGGTGGCCATTACCGCTACTACCAGGATGACAGTGACGACGACGACGACGACAGCGAGGAGGGCTACGACACGGACGTCGGTGTCCGGACACGTGTAGGGAGGCTCTCCAATCTCAAACGTAACGCTATCGACGTGACCACGGATGTGATTGTTGCGGAGAAACTGCTGAGACGACACGGGAACGATTCGAGTTTACTAATGTACCACGATAAGTGCTCCAACGAGATGACTAGAGCTCTAGAGAAACTCCCCGTAACATCCCACGGAGTGCAAGTCAAGAGGCCTTATTATAGGTCGTCTGGCAACGGTGTGCGTTACACCGGGGCCATTGTCTAACTGGACACGCAAACGGTCTTCCTTGTGTCGCGCATGTGCAGCTCGAGCACTACTCCACACCTCTACCTACCTCCCTTCCACCCCCACCCCCCGCTACTATCCCTCAGACAGCTGGCCACCTTGTACGATTCCCTACATCGAGTAGAAAGCGCTTGAGATCACCTCCATCATGAGTGTGGTGACCATGGACCCGAGCGTCTACACGCTGAAACCACTGGAGACTGTCATGCGGTTGGTGAAAGCTCCCGACTTCTTTGCCAATCCTACCAGCACGTTCGCCGAGTACATGCTGGACAACATAATCAGAGCCTCGGCCGCAAACAGTTCCATCTCGGCCGATGCCACTGTGGTGATATCGCAGGCTCACATGGGAGTCACTCTATTCCGGCAACAGAGAGACACGAGTCGTCTACTCGCCGGCTTTGTGTACAAGATGATGGTCCCGGACGAGGCGGTTCCCACGGGTACGAGGTTCTGCAGGCGCTACAGAATCACGGATCAGCGCGAGGCTCAGCAGGGCACCTACGACACAATCGGCAACGGGGTGCAGACCAGAGACTACAGCCAAGTGTTCCAGCACACGTCCAAGGTGGTCACGATGCAATTCGGGAGCCTCCTGAACGTCACGGTGCCCTCGGTGGCCATGGATCTGATCAGAAGAGAGTTGGACAGGGTCGGCACTTCGTGGGAGCTAACTAGGACCATAGAGGTGCTCAGATATTGCACCGCTCAACCCACCTTGACGGACAGGGTCGCACAAAGGACCAAGACTGCGAGTCGTGCGGAGAAATTGGACTCTGTACTGGTGATGGCTGAACTCACGTGCGGCATGATCAACCTGCAGACAGACTCGTTCGTCTGCGCGTTGGAAAACGCTCGGCGGATACTGGGTAGCGACAAACCCGAAGTCGTGATCGTGGGCGACAGTCTGTTCCGCGTCATATCCCAGAGAAGCGCCAACGGAATGGCATGGGCTCAGATAGTAAGCGAGGAAACCAGCATCACCCCGGAGTTCTCCGTGTACACCATGGCCAACGAAAATGATAGAAACGGGGGAAGTCACGAGTTCACCATGCAACAGGTCACCCGGCACGCCCTGGGAGACAAGGACCTACCTTTCACCAACGAATCCTGCTTCCAGGACAGCTCGATCGCCATGACCGTAAATTACATTCGAGTGGGAGGAGGTCCCGCCGACAGGATTCCCATCGTGCACGTGGACGGGGTGCAGATGGAACACGGCGGCAACAGAGACACGTCCACGGAGCACAAGGCTTTCTGTAACGCCGAAGGTTTCAAGTGGGAGTACTTCACGGTGGGCTGCACGGCACCCGCGCTCAATCAGATCAACCCCTCGCACGTACTCTCCGCCACAGACTCCGAAGACATCAGTTACAAGCACCTTGCCCAGCGATCGCCCTCCACCTCGTACCTCCATCAGTACGACGGCGCGGTCGCGGGCGTCACTCTGCGTAGCCTTCACGCCGTGGGTAACCCGAAAGATTTGTTCACTCACGAGCGTAGGACGAGACTGCAAAACAACCTCAACTCGTTGATGAGAGGTGACCCCAACGCCATCACCGTAGACAACATGGTCTGTCTAGCCCACAGTAGGGACTGGTACAGTAAGATAAAGAACCCCGCGTCCGTCCTCGAGTTTGACTCCCGTAACATGGTGGTGCCGCGTCCGCGGGACAACGACGCCGGACCCGACGTTGTGCCCGAGCGTTGGGTCGTCAGGCCCCGGGTGGCTCTGTTCAACTCGTCGTCCATGAACAACATCGACAACGAAATCGCTCAGATCGGCAGCGAGTTACTCACTCACTTTGGTGATACCAAGCACGCCAAGGTGGTGGGCGATAACCTGGTATTTCTGGAGCAGGCACTCCATTACCAGCAAGGTGCGGGGTCAATGATTGCCATGAGGAACAATATTCTCACGGGCGTAGCCTGTGACCAATTTGCTAACGACGAGTGGACCGCGGGAAGATTGTTTTGGTCTTGGATAGCAGACCCGATCTGCGCCGTTTACATACGGCACTTCCTCAGCGCCAAGGAGGTGGACCGGGGAATCAGTGCCGGGGAACGTACCGTGCTGGTACAATTGGAGGGGTTGATGAACGGCTTGGTTGGGCTGTTCAAGGGTATAGTTGGGAGCAGAGTCAACTCCGTGATAGCCTCCATGCCTGTGTTTGTAAACGTGGATGCCAGCAACAATAACAACATTACGGACCACGGCTACCCCACGAGCTTCACCGTGGACGACGTAGACTATTGTAATCTCATGTACTGGATCATCCTGCCGGTCCTAGGAGCCCGGGTGTACCGCTTGGGTGCCGTTGCGGCTGGAGGAGTCGCTGCACGCGGTCGTATCCAATACAGAGCGGATGAACGCAATCTGAGCGCCGACCTAGAGTTACGCAACGCCGAAACACTCACTGTGATGCGTTTGAACGGTGACTGCGCGTTCTCCAAGGTAGCACCGACAAACGGCGTCGACGTGAGCGAACACTTTGAGCCTACGGCGTTGCCTCGCGAGCGCTGCACGGAGACCGGCTTCAGCGAAACGTCCGTTGTCACTTACATGTGGGCCATCAGACTGCGGAAACTGGCAGACGTCAGCAACAACCTGGCCAAGGTATTACTGGGGATGCATTACAGCACCCTGTTGACGCACAGCGTCGTGCGGGATCACTACGACACGAAATACTACTCGGGTATGTCCTACCTACTGTTCAGGGGTGTGCGTTTCACGGGATGCGGCGTATCGCTCATGCAACAAAAGTCCGCTCTATACACACTGGGCACCGAGATCGTCTGCAAACCCACGGCTCACAATACGCACCAGGTGCACACCGTCAACCAATACTGCGAGTCTGTGGTGATCCCGGAAACCCTAGAGTCTCCCGGGGTGTACATTCCCAACCTGTACATGAAGGACGTGCGAGGAGGAGACGTGCACATAAACACGAGGAGTCCCTTTGACATGGTGGTCACGGACGCGTTCAACGGATTCTCCCCGGAGTCTGACAGCGCGAGCGGCTACCGCAGACCGTACATCTTCACGACCGGCCGCTCCGAAAGACTCAACGGGTCCGTCACGCTGGACCCTATGATGCGAGCCGAAGCGTACACTTGCATGCCGACTCTACTGCACCCGTTCAGCTCGGTGCTCAGGACCAGAAACAAGTACTCTGGCACACATCGTCACCACGAGGAAAGCAATCACAAGCTATTCTGCAACGCCCTTCACATGGTGGAGTTTGAGAAGGGTGTACTCGATCCCATCGGAGACCCCTTCAAGGACACCGTGGAGCGAGTGAACGGAGACAAGCGTACAACCGACATAATGCAACCGAGTCTCGGCGTGGCCTTCTGCGGTACGTACGGCATAGGGCTGACGTCTGACAAAAAGCTCATGTGCGTGAGCGATGTGACCCGGGAAACCTTGGTCGATAGACTGGCGCCTAGGATCAGCGGCACGGGTATATTCGCCTGCAATCCCATCCAGATCACATCTCGCTTAATCAACCCCATCTTCAACAGGATATTCCAGAGCCCTCACCACTCTCGTTTCCTCCAGTGTTAAATGGGCACAATGCGGTATCACGGACCAGTCTTTTGTGGTTCCGTTAGAAGAAGTTGCAGCAACTGCAGGCCCACAGGATGCGCAGTAGCGGCTTTGCTCACAACGTAGCCCGGGGACTGTGCACATTGACTGATTTCGTGCTCTCCTGCGGGGTACACTTTTTCACCTCGCTGTACATGCACCCCATGGAACAAGAGAATAACCTAATCCTGATCAGGAAGAAGGAGGAGGCTGAGGTCGACGTTGCGATACACACCGTCTCACGATCCATAGCGAGCTTAGACGCCAGCATAGCGCTACTGACGGAATCCATGCAGACGGCTGTCGGGGAACAGAACGAGTACAAGTTCAAGGCCGAATTGCTATCCACGCAGATGCAGAGAGCCGACCTTCGTTACTTACTGGGAGCACTCCGGGGAAGACTCGATGTGCGGAGGCTGTTAGGTGCCGTGAAGACGCTGGCTGACAACGTGGGACTGCAACTCAATGCGTCCGCTTACATCAACAGACAAGTGTTAACCCTGGCTGTACAAAGGGATCTGGATGACATGAGAGAACCTGTAACTAGAGTGAGCGTTGAAGACGCTTACCAGGGATACAGTAGAACCAAACCTGTGGCTGTTGACACTGTTGTATGAAGTGCTGTATCATCATCATTTCATATGTGCATAATGTGTTGTTTGACTGTGTGTGCATATGCCAATGCCAAATAAACACACGCAAGACCTACATCGGTATATTGTGCCTTTTGTGCTGCTGCCTTCATGCGCCTCAGGTCATAGACGTGTAATGATACTACTGAACCACAAGTGCTTTATTACCTGCTTGTACCACTGGACTTACATTGCAACACAAGATATGTGGTAAATGGGATAAACGGGGGGTGGGTGGGTGGTGGACATCTCAATCGACGGGGGAGTCCAGAGGGAGTCCAGACTGTGCAAGTGACATGGGTTTATTGAATACAGTTGAAACAGAATGGATGTTAGTCAGTACACGTAACAACACCTCTAGCGGGGTACAACATATACGTTTGTAGCGGTAGTGGACCTAAAAAGTGTTGCCTGAATTCACAACACAGTAGTAGTAGTAGTAGTAGTAGTAGTAGTAGTAGTAGTAGTAGTAGTCAACGTCCGACGTTTCTGTAGCTCATTTCACATGTACAATCCACCAACCCGTGTGCACTGTGCACAAGTCCGGGTGATGAGGACCGTTGGCGTTTCATTTCAACCATAGCTGTGTTCATTATGTCCAGAAACTGCAGTCATCATGACAGACAGTGTGTATATGTTATTACAATGGTGCTACATCATCTGCGAGACAATGAATAGAGACAATGACTATAGTAACGTCAGACAACATTTATTTAGTAAACATGACAGTGTGCAGACATGAGAGGTGAATGTGTGTGACACGTACAAACACGAACAGTGTACTATACATTGGTGGTGTTGGCGAATATCTTAGACAACAACGTTCTTCATAAAGGCAGGTGTAAAAAAGGAGACTACGCATGGATGTCTCTGGTATATGTACAGCATAAGAGTATTCACATTGTGTTTAGTACAAAACGTACTACAAATGCATGACAATATGCAAGCATGACATCCCTTTCACATGTAAACAGAAGATGTATAAGAAACCAATACCCATCAATGAGATTGCTCACACGCCCAATACAAGGGCCAAAGGTAAGTACAAAAGAAAAACAAGGGGGGGGGGGGTTACAGAAACTCGTAATACTCTGTGGTTGTACACATACGAGTGAGAGCCGTACAGTCGGCGCCGCCGTTGTGGTAGAAGTTATATTCCCCAACAAGGTCGACACCTTCAGTTCCCGCGGTGGCATCGGGGCAAGTGAAGATGGACTTGGCACCTCTCAGGTTAAAAGTGTACTGACCCCTGCCACGCTGTTGCACAACGCTTGGTGTCACCCTTTCCATTCCACACTTAGATGCTAGCAAAGCAATGAGGTGGACTAAAGTAGATTCTTCAGACGGTTTGCAATCCAATACCACACTTAGGTGCCTCTCCGCAGGTCTCACATACTGAGCTGTGAAATACCTAGACAGATAAAACACCATCCTTTTGAACTGTGTGGTTGAGGTAATGTGTTTCAGTGAGGTATCAACGAGGGTGAGCACCCTATGGTGCCCCCTCTTGGTCACCGCCGTGCACCACATAGCCAGGATGATCTGTTTCTTCAACACAAAACAGCACCAGTGAAAACTGTAGGACCCAAGGGGCACGTCGAACAACTTAGGCAAGTGTTCATCTGGTCCGATCATCGTGTCCGTCTTGGGTCTTGTGCGCTTTCCCACCAGAACGTGATCCCAGAAACCCGGGATGTGAGACATGCAGACATATCTGGGGGCCACATCTTCAGGTACTACTTCATTTACCCAATATGTGAAGGACATACCGTCGCCCATGTTGATGAGAGATTTGAACGCTGTAGAGGGACAATCACATGATCAGTTTCAGGTGCAATAACATGGTTTCCCAATGACACCGCAAGATAGATGATGCACGACACCCACCGTTTTGCAGCGCCTCCGTATCGGGGGGTTGTGCCTCGCTCATGATCTGGAGTACATAGCCGTTGATCTCTTCCTCAGTCTTAAAGTGATCATTGACGTCGAGTGTGAGGTCCCATTCTCCTAGAGTCTCGAGATCGGGGCAACTGGCTAGGGTGTTGGCTGTGTTATTAACTGGGCAGCGTGTGGATACAACCTTGTGTTCACAGCAGCCTCTGTTACCCCGGTAACAGACTGTGCAGAGTACACAACCGCACGTACATTGGACTGGTCTGTTGAGTTGAATCAGGTACTCGGAGCACACAACGGCTCTGTTAAAGATTGCGGTACAGGTGGAACACACAATTAATCTTTCCACCAAAGCCTGCAGTGTGTCCGGACTGCCCAAACGGTGTTGTCTGTGTTCAGGTGTGGGTTCTCGATAGGTCACGTCTTCTTCATATTGCGGTGGGGTGGGGAATGGCTGTTGCAGCTGTATGGGTGTAGTAGGACGTCTGTGCATCTGCCAGCCAGGCTGGTGTTTTAAGAGGAACTGCGGCTGCTCTTGAGGGCTAGCGGGCACCCGGGGTTGAAGGAACTGCGGCTGCTCTTGAGGGCTAGCGGGCACCTGGGGTTGAAGGAACTGCTGCTGCTGCTGCTGCTCTTGAGGGCTAGTGGGCACCCGGGGTTGAAGCAACTGCTGCTGCTGCTGCTGCTCTTGAGGGCTAGTGGGCACCCGGGGTTGAAGCAACTGCTGCTGCTGCTGCTGCTCTTGAGGGCTAGTGGGCACCCGGGGTTGAAGGAACTGCTGCGGCTGCTGCTCTTGAGGGCTAGCGGGCACTTCTTGCTGCTGGAGCCCTTCGTGTTGAATAAGCTGGCAGTTTTGGAGAATGTACTGGCATGCACTATCCAGCTCAGATAGTCTGTAGACTGGATATGTGCCTCCGGTATAGGATTCGGCCGTTGTCACTTTAGACAGGGGTACCGGGGGGATACTTGTATCATATTCCTGGAATGTGTTTGTGCATGCAATATCATTGATCATATCTTCCAACGTGCTTAACCTGTAACAAACAACAAGACAGCACGGTCGTTGGCATTCTAAACAGAAAAACAACACCAGAGTACAGATCATGATTTTGAAAAGAATGTATATCAGTATATTACATACTTGTTACAGCAGGCATGATCCGCAGCACCCTCCAGCGATGTATCATATGTACCACTGGTTAGGATCTCTGTGTCACCTGCAGCCACAGGGGTCTTGTCAACGGTTTCGACGCGAGGAGCCTCTGTGTCACCTGCAGCCACAGGGGTCTTGTCAACGGCAGCTCGGAGGAGATTCTCCGTTTCGACCCGGGCAGCGTCTGTGTCACCTACGGCCACAGGGGTCTTGTCAACAGTTTCAACGCGGGCAGCCTCTGTGGCACCTGCAGCCACAGGGGTCTTGTCAACAGTTTCAACGCGGGCAGCCTCTGTGGCATCTGCAGCCACAGGGGTATATGCAGTGAATACAGCCTTGAACGGCGAGTCCTTCCGAGGGACAGCGGTAACATTACTAGCCTCGGAGCCTGTGCCGGAGCGGCAGGAGCTGCAGGAGCTGCTGGAGCTGCTGGAGCTGCTGGAGCTGTCACTTTCATCACCGCTATGATCATTGGTCCCCGTGTACACGTCATCTTCGTTCGGTTGTCTGTCGCACATCCACGATCTCTTTGTGTACCCTTTAAACATACTCTTGAAGTGAAGCTGATCACAGGACATGACGCCCGACGTATTCTCACCGGGGTCCTCCTCCTCAAGTGCAAGCTGTTGTTTCGTGGGTTTACAACTGTTGGTCTTGCTGCGCACGGGGTCCTCCTCCTCAAGTGCAAGCTGTTGCTTCGTGGGTTTACAACTGTTGGTCTTGCTGCGCACAATACCTTTAGGCTTTCCCTGAATATGGGTCCCATCGTCAGTGGATGGATTGCTATTGCTGCGTGCCACATTATACTTATCATTATTACAATACCTGGGAGCTTTTGGTAATGGCGTGTCACCATCAACACCATTCTTGAGGTTCATACCGCGGGAGACCTTGGGTGATATCTTGGAATGTTTGGAGACCTTGGGTGACATCTTGGAATGTTTGGAGACCTCGGGTGACATCTTGGAATGTTTGGAGACCTCGGCTGACATCTTGGAATCTTTGGAGACCTTGGGTGACATCTTGGAATCTTTGACCGGCTTACAGTACACAGGGCTCTTGTTCTTGTCTCTGGCGCCGGTGTTGCTCGGTCGCTTGTCGCCGCTCATGGGTTGATGATATTTACTGCCGTTGCTGCTGCTGCCGGTGTTCCCAGGTCGCTTGTCGCCGCCGCTCATGGGTTGATGATATTTACTGCCGCTGCTGCTGCTGCTGCTGCTGGTGTTGTTCCCCGGGCAATTGTCGCCGCTTTGATACGTACTGCAGCTGTTGGTATGGCGTTGAACTTGAACGGTGTCACTTGTGGTCCGACTCACGCCGCTGCGGTGGAACTCCCGGGATTGAGTTCCACCGGTGTGAAGTCCGTGTCTATTATCGGTCTTGCGTAGCTTGTTGATAGGTTGACGGTCGGAGGATGGCAATATCCATTCTTCAGGTATACGCCGTTTCACCTTTACAACATAAGGAGCAACAAAGGGCTTTGTGGTGTAGTCGTTGGTATCCCGTGACAGCCCTGGCATATGACTAGTTTGTCCAGACACATGTCTGTTAAACCCGCATCTCGATCTCCCGACATTGTCTTGTTTGTGTCTCGGGTATTTAGAAGTGTTGTACTCATCTGTTTCATACAGCCTTCGCTGTTGTAGCTTGCGCAAGGGGGAGGGCGTGCGGTCTCTCCGGCCCACGTATTCCTTAGTAGCCACGTCCTTTTCCTTAGGCTGGTAGTACACATTTCCCTGGGTGTATGGTGGATGAAGTCTACGGTCCATGTTGTCTCCTGTATCATTTGTTATTCTTGTTAGTTTTACAGCCGGCACGGCACGGCAACTGTCTTCTTCGCAGTTCAGCTGCAACACCTACAATAAGGCTCTCTGCAGTCCAACCCGTTTGTATATATATTTAACAGAGGCCCCTCCTATGACTTTTATCATACAGAGGCCCCTCCTATGACCATTATAATATCCAACCGCACCACCAACTGGAAAGTCCCCCCTCTGCGCTCATTACCCACTGCCTCTATATTATCCAACCAATACACTGAGGCTGTCTCTGATGACCTTTATAATATCCAACCGCACCAACTGGAAAGTCCCCCCTCTGCGCTCATTACCCACTGCCTCTATATTATCCAACCAATACACTGAGGCTGTCTCTGATGACCTTTATACTATCCAACCGCAGCAACATGAAAGCCTCCCTCTGGGCTCATTACCCACTGCCTTTATATTATCCAACCGCAGCAACATGAAAGCCTCCCTCTGGGCACATTACCCACTGCCTTTATATTATCCAACCGCAGCAACATGAAAGCCTCCCTCTGGGCTCATTATCCACTGCCTTTATATTATCCAACCGCAGCAACATGGAAGCCTCCCTCTGGGCTCATTATCCACTGCCTTTATATTATCCAACCGCAGCAACATGGAAGCCTCCCTCTGCCACTGCCTTTATATTATCCAACCGCAGCAACATGGAAGCCTCCCTCTGCCACTGCCTTTATATTATCCAACCGCAGCAACATGGAAGCCTCCCTCTGGGCTCATTACCCACTGCCTTTATATTATCCAACCGCAACAACATGGAAGCCTCCCTCTGCCACTGCCTCTATATTATCCAACCAATACACTGAGGTTGTCTCTGATGACCTTTATAATATCCAACCCTCTTAGACTGACCCCGTTATGGCAAAGGTGAAATGTCGAAATTGACTACACCTCCTGTGCTATTAGGATGATATAAACATGTACTAATACTGTCCTGTGAATTTTACAGACACGGAGGCGTCTCTTTTGCAATTAAGCAATGACTGAGCATTTTACCGTGGAGGATGTTCTGGAACACATTAGCTCAGATGACCAGCAAATGTGTTCTGACTCTGAAGAAGACGTAGAGGACATATCGGAAGATGATGAGGAAGAAGTGGAGGAACAGGAGACCGTGTATGAAGATGATAAACCAGATCTCGATGCCAGATCTATAGAAGAAGAAGATGAAGAAGAAGACAAAAGTCCTCAAGATGAAGACGAAGAAGACAAAAATCCTGAAGATGAAAGAGAGACCTACTTGTCAAAAAATGGACAGATAACATGGTCACAAGCAGCATATAATACAAAGTCAAGGGCAGTAGATCGTGAGGACATGGATATGACCCCAGGCCCCTCTGGATATGCCACAGTTCACACTCGTGACATTGCTTCAACATTCAACATGTTCATCACACAAGCGATAGAAAACAAAGTCCTGGAGATGACAAATCTGGAGGGTTGTAGAAAATACGGAGACGGTTGGAAAGAGATGGATGAGATCGACCTGCGTGCCTACCTAGGGCTGTTAATCCTATCGGGTGTATACAGGTCCCGAGGTGAAGCAGCGGCTAGCCTGTGGGACGCGGAGAGTGGAAGAGCTATTTTCCGTGCCACTATGCCACTCAAAGTCTTTCATCTTTACTCTAGACTGCTACGATTCGATGACCGTGAGTCAAGACCTGCCAGGCGTGTAACGGACAAACTTGCAGCAATAAGAGAAGTCTGGGACATGTGGGTTGAGCGCCTGTCATACCTCTACAACCCAGGACGTGATGTGACGGTGGATGAGCGATTAGTGCCATTCAGAGGTGTGTGTGTGTGTGTGTGTGTGTGTGTGTGTGTGTGTGTGTGTGTGTGTGTGTGTCATCTCTATACTACATGTGATTGTAACCACAGACACACTGATTGATACCAAGTTCAATGTCTGTTTCCTACTCAAAGGCCGTTGTTCATTCCGGCAATATATGCCCAGCAAGCCAGCAAAGTATGGGATCAAGATGTGGGTTGCCTGTGACGCGAAATCCAGTTATGCGTGGAAGATGCAGGTGTACACCGGGAAACCTACCAGCGGATGTCCAGAGAAGAACCAGGGGATGCGGGTTGTACTTGATGTCACAGAGGGATTGGGGGGTCACAATGTCACATGTGACAACTTCTTCACCTCCTTTGAATTGGGAAGACAGCTCCTCAATAGGAAGATCACCCTGGTTGGCACGGTTCGAAAGAACAGACCCGAGCTCCCGTCTGCACTGCTCACGTCAAAGGGAAGAGAGGTGTTGTCGTCCAAGTTCGCATTCACACCCACCACAGCCGTAGTTTCCTACCTCCCAAAGAAAAACAAGAACGTAGTGCTTATGAGCACACTGCACACCAATGCCGATATCAGCGATCGAAATGACAAGAAGCCGGTCATCATCCTAGACTACAACCGCAACAAAGGAGGTGTGGACAACCTAGACATGGTGATCGGAACGTACAGCTGCAGACGGAAGACCGCACGCTGGCCGCTGGCCGTTTTCCACAACATCATAGACGTTTCCGCGTACAACGCCTTTGTGATATGGAGAGAGATCAACCCTACTTGGATGGCAAGTAAGCTGAACAAGAGGAGGGTGTTCCTGGAGCAGCTGGGAAGGGCACTTGTAACTCCACTTACCGAAAGAAGGAAGACGCGCCCCCGCACAGAAGCATCTGCGGCACTAGTCAGAGCTGTTCAGATGGCCAGATCGTCTGAGCAACCGAAGGCTGGGTCAGGTAAGAGGAAACGGTGTCAAGTGTGCCCACCAACGAAGGACTGTAAAACAAACACTGTGTGCTTCAGGTGTAAGACATACATCTGCAAAGGCCGTTCACGGGCATACTGTCCCACATGTGCTGATACGTGGTGTGAATAAGCTGCTGCACAGAGGCCCTAGTAATATTAGGAGCTGTATACTGACTTTGACTGTGTCCTTGTTGTGGACAATGTATTATGTGTAACTAAATACTCATATCTGTAATGCACTTCATTGAATAAAGACTCTGTACAACTGTAATGGCCATCCCTTTATGTTTTTGTGTGTGTGTGTGTGTGTGTGTGTGTGTGTGTGTGTGTGTGTGTGTGTGTGTGTGTGTGTGATGCCGGAATGCACTCTCTTTATGGTGGAGGGTTTGTGTGACACATGACAGTGACAACAGAAGAGTTGGTGTGAAAGACTTTATTGTCCCGTGCGATTATCATCAGTACAGCACAAGCGGAAAGTATATCACAGGGTTGCCTCTTTATTAGCAGTGTATTATCATCTGTCAAGGCAAACGCACATGGCTGTACTATATCACACAGTCAGCCCACGTATGTACATGTTCAGGTCACTGCTCAGGTCGTTTCTTTGAATGCTACACAGTGTCTTGTATACGATTTCCACGTACATCACAATGTCACGCTCCACATGTCCAATGACTACATTTGCGAGGTCAGCCGCGGTCTTGATACGTTCACACTTGCTGCTCGATAGGCACAGTGTCCATGTGAACCTTTTCAACTGGTCTCTGTTGAGGTCGCAGAGTGTATCAAACACCTTCTCCATCACAGCAGCAGCATTTGCGTTGATCACGTCAACAGATCCGGCGAAGGTCACAGGCTGCGGTGAGGTGGTGGTTACACGCTGCGAGTCGATCATCTCGACCAGGTCATTACGACGGATTTTTGCCAACAGGTCCTTCAGCACCACTAGAGCATTGTCATTGTAGCGCAGCGCGATCTCTTCTGCTAGCTGAGCTCTATCGGTCATACGAGCCATCGCTGCACGAGGGATGGCTCGTCGTCCGTTGACCTGTATCGCCATCATGAAAAACTTGAGCGTTTCCATGTCGTCGTGGGTGAGATCGTCCAAGATGTCGAGTATGGTCGATTGAAGTGTCATCGTCAGGTTTTGCGGAGGGACCACAGTTCTGTCCCCGTGGGCCAATTCTCCCAGGCGTATATCAATGGTGACACACGACTTGCCTTCTTCCACGGTTGGTTGTTTCAATGTTTTGAAAGTAGGACGTTTGAGCTTGGTCAGGTCTTTGGAGATTCTCGCTGGCCTTGTTGCAGTTGTGTTTATATTAAATTTTCAAAGGCTGCGGGTTGACGTCTTGACATTCCTCCTGATTATGTATAATTTTCTCACAGCCCTCACGGTTGGACGTTTTAAGCTCAGTCTGGTCTTTGGAGAGTCACTGACCTTTGGAGGGTTACATTACATTTTCAAAGGCTGCGGGTTGACGTCTTGACATTCCTCCTGATTATGTATAATTTTCTCACAGCCCTCACGGTTGGACGTTTTAAGGTTGGACGTTTTAAGCTCGGTCTGGTCTACAATTAATGCCTTCCCACAACACGCCTCCCCATTGGACGTTTCGAGCTCGGTCTGGTCTTTTTCTGGGGGTTGGACATTCCACACTTATATATATAGTGTTCATGGTTGGCTACACAGACCCTGGTTGGAGCTATCCCACCTTGTAGTTGGAGAACTAGGCACTGTGTTGCGTTACAATGTACTCCTATCACGGCGAGTAAGTGTTCTTAACACTTCCCTGTGATCCGTGGAGCATCGGAGATTATAATCGTGAAGGTGAGAAAGATATTTTCCCAGTGATATCTCTGTGTAACACCCGCAACATGTCTCTCCAGTTGTAGTAGAACGTTGGCTTGTAGCTGCCCACCGAGCCTTGAAAGTTGATGAGGTAGCCTTGGCACAGGTCTATGCGCACCTCCGGCACTCCGACGTCGGGTGAAAGTTTTACGTTGAAGTAAAACACAGGCTCACGTGGGTGAGGCTCCAGATGTAGCTCTGAAGAGCTGAGCATTTGTGCAACAGTGGCGGACTGGTTGAACAGAAGACAGAGGATGCAACAGCACGGTTCGAGCTGCTGACGCTCTCCGGATTTCGCCCTACTCGAGGCGAATCGCGTATAAGACTCGGGTGAGATTAACGACGGTAGTGGCCCGTGGTTGTTCTGGGAGTTCACCATCATACCCTTGCACGACCGGCCGTTGGCACACGAGGGCAGGTCTTGGTCGTTGAGCATCCTCGCGAGCAGGGCTCTGTCGTACACGCTGCGAGCCAGAGCTACGCCTGGTATAGCGCGTTCCGCTAGAGAGGCCACCAGAGGCTGTGGGTTCTTGGCCAGTAGTTGCATCACAGTCAGCACGGGAGTGCAGCTGGCGCACATGGGGTTTCGGTCGCTCTGGGACGCGCACGTGCACATTTGAGGGGCGAAGCATTCGCGGAACAACGTTCTGATATCCGAAGCGGACAAGTGTCTGCGTGCCGACACTTTGTCGAAAACCCGGGATCTGATGAGATCCCGGTAATCCGCAATCCTCTCCTCGTCGTGCACACCGTCTTGGGTTTCCCCGGACGAACCGTTGGACTCGTAACACAAGGCGCGGGTCTCGCGTTGGGGGCGGCGATTCGAGTCCCGGCCACACTTTAAGCACGGAGAGCCCGGGTTTCGGTGTTCAGTCGCGCACCTAGTGCACATCCAAACGCAGCACACTTTCTCCTTGAAACGTTCGAAGCAGGCACAGAACGCGCAGATGAACCCCCGTACGGTTGGACATGTTGTGAAATGAGGCTTGGTTAGATGCCATTCTGGGTTGTTCTTGAAACAGGTCGCGCACACCCTCACGTTACACTGACAGCGGAGTTTGACACCCGCCCTTTGTCTGTCCTTGCTGCTTTTGACCAATGTGACAAGGCACACCAGACACTTCGAACAGGACGATTGCACATGTTTGCCGTTGACCTTTCTAACATCCCTGTAATTGACCGTGGACACTCTCCTGTACAGGTTTGTCGCTTTGCGGACCGCGCTCACCAGTGTGTCTCTACGCTTCTTGCCACAATCCCTCAGCAGAGCCTCTGGAACCCGTCCTGTGAAGAAGGGATTGTCTTCGATGGAACCGTCGGTACTGTGCTGCCCGCTGTTCAAGGCGCTGACTCTGGACCCCGTGCCTGTGATAGGAGACATGCTTTATGTACCCGGAGCAGAGGGGATCCGTTTGAGCGACCTAACGGATGAAATGGTAACACCTTGCCCCGCTCACAAATTCACGTTTAAACGCGCCGTGGAGATGTTGCTTCGACACGCTTCGAAGAACAAGCTGTGCTCCTGTGAGTCGTCGTCCTTGTCTTCCTATGCGGCAGACCAACCCAACGAAATGGCAGTGCCAAACGAAACCGGAGTCTCTCCTTTTGTACACAATGACACCGACGCAGCCTGTAGTAAAAAACCAAGGGGCGGAGGCATGGGCGGGAAGCACGGCGGTCTCGGATTAACCAAGAACAGTCTGTGGGCCTACGAACTGGACAACCTCGTAACGGCGTACAGGTGGCTGAAGCAAAATCGAAGCAGCAAGTACCCCAAGTGCTGCGACGTCGTGATTGTGTATCAGCTGAAAAGGTCCCAAAGTCTCCCGCCGGGGCTGTATGTCTACAGGACACGACCGTCTCACTTCGGCTGCACGGCGGAGAGACCCTTGACGGTCGTGGATCAGTTCAATTTTGTCAGTCAGTCGGACCAGTCGTTTGCCAGTGGGGAAATGTTACCCAGTGCCATTACCATTGACATGTTCCCAGGGCGTGAACATTTCAGCGCTCTGTATGTGATCAGCCGCAAACTCACAATGCCCGTACCCGAGTATGGGAACAGGCTATTTGGAGAGGCTACAGCTTTGGGTTTAATAGAGTCCTCGTCGTCCTCACCGATGAACGCGATACTGTGCGGCCACCACGAGGTGGCCATGCGGACAGAGCGGGCGTGTGTCATCGACCTGAGGTGGAAGGGCTTCAACACTAAAACGGCGTGCATCACAGCTATCCCCAGAGTGCGAGGACTGCACGCCGTAGTGTGGTCCAATCACACCGGTAACGTCGAGGACATAGAGTGCAAAGTCTTGACGTGGCTCTTTGGATTCTCAAACGAACTACCGAAAGAGGTGCAGATGATAGACTACAAACGCGAAGCACTCGGAGTCAGGTACATATTGATTAACACGGACACGTTTCCCGGAGTTCTGCCCGCGCCTCCTAGCAGACACGAGTCGTTTTTCATACACACGTACTTCACGGGAGACTCGGCTCTGGCCACGAACGCCATCGGAGAGGTACCGGCGCCGAGGAGTAGAATGGGCTCTCCGTGTCCAAAGGCCGAAGCCTTTGCTTTCTGGTACTCGTTACCCGACGTGAGACACTGTCAACCCACACCCTTCAGCTGTGGGGTCAGATACGGGTGCGCCTCCACAGTCACGGACGCGTTTAAGAGTTCACTGTTGGAGTGGGCTCTCGGGACGGACGGCACTGACTGTCTGGCGATTGCCGTGCAGCATACCTTGTACTATCACGCGTGGGAGATGACATACAAGCTGATGGTATCGCACACCGTGATGGACAACGATGCCACATTGAACATTTTCAGACTTTGAATACGGTAAGTACACATGCCACGTACGCGTCGCCTCGTGCACCCGACAGCTAAGTAAGCTGCACCAGAGAGCTGTCGTGACCTATCACATTATATTGTATTTACATAGTGAGTGGACCTGTCGGGCTTGGGTATCTGTAGTCTTTGTAATGACCGTGACCTAATGCCGTTTGTCCCTCCCGGTGTCTCTTTCTAGTTACCAACAATGGATTGCCAGGACGAGGTGCTGAAATGGAAATCTATAGCGGCTGCACTCCACCGGGGAGCTCTCAACCACTGTCCAATCTTCGCAACTACAGAAGAGGCCATCGGCTACTTGCACAACTACCGGGGTTCGGAATGGGACGCTCAACCGGGCCCCTCGTGGGCTACATGTTCCGTAACCATTTCGCGTCAGCATAACGACTTTTACTACCACCCGGACAACCTACCGGGTCCCATTGGACTCGGGAGGTTTTTCGAGACAGGAGTAGCCGCCCCCTGCTTACTGTGTAGGTACCTAACGTTGACATTGCACGGCAATGATTTTACGTATAGCTACAACACCGCCAATGCTACGGGGAACGAGGTCCCAGACAACGAGTTGGACCTGAGGCGCTTGGAACACATAGCTGTTATGCACACGCCTTACTTTGTAATGTTGTTTCTGGAACTTGTGCAGAACAAAGTATATGGGTTTCACAAAGACCACAATGCCAGGTACAACATTGCCAGGCATGTGTTCGAGCAGCTCAAACAGGACGCCGGCGATACGTTCGGGAGAGGACACGACGTTTGCAAGTTTCTAAGAAAGTGGTGGCGATTCCAGGACAGACGAGGATCGAGGGGTTTGAAAGTGTCCATCCCTCCTTATCTCGAGCTGCACACGCAGGCAAACACGTGGAACCCCAGGGCTGACGGTTTTGCTAGCAGAAAAGCCCAGCCTCTGTACAACTTTTTGACTCAAATGTGCCTATGTCACGAGATATGGTCGAGTGAAAACGAAGCGAGTTCTTCGGGTGCACTGTCAGCCAGGACAAACACGCTGAATAAAGGCGTAGTGTCCACATCGTCTTTGAGTGTCCCGATCCCAAAGAGGCACGCCGAAGAGATTCTACATTCAGTCGTCAACGCGTGCAACGCCAGACGAGCTATGTGTCGTGAAGCAGGGCAGACCAATAGTACTACTACTACTACTACTACTACTACTACTACGTCGCAGCAGGTGGAATGTTGCCGCTCACTGGAACCGGCGCTCGACTGCCTCGTTGTAGAGGACGTGGGCCATACAAAGGTAGTGATGCTGCACGTTGTGACAACTCTGGATTCCCGCTGGCTGACCTTGAGTTCTTGGATGAGAAGCATGCGAGGCAAAAGCATGGACACGTCGCTCGCTTTTAGTGTCCACAAGGTATTCATGGGGGTGGTTGGTTCTCTCAGAGACATGTGCCTGCTAGACAAGAGACCTCCCAGACACATGTATAGCCAGACAGTGCTCAGAGACCCTACACTGGCCGCGGCTTTCTTTGTCCACAGCGAAACCAAAGACGTGCTGTCGCTGTTGCCATACATTTCCATGCCCAGGATATACAGGTCTTCCAATTGTGCCAAGGACGAGGACTCTTTCCGCCTGCAGTGTGCTAGGTTGGCATCGTGTATACTTACTGCGAACCTGGAGACCACGGCTGCCGCAGGCAGGTCTCAGGAGCTGGAGAAGCGGTGGCAAGGGATGAACGAGAAACACAGAGGACGTGGTGAACATTATGCGCCTTCAACTACAGCCGAGACGGAGAGACAGAGCGAGCCCTCGCTGAACCTCTCCTTAGCTGACTTTTGCATGACCGGCTTGGTGGATGACGCTATATGGTCTACATTTGCACTAGACAAACCCCAGTACAGGGACATGAGCAAGGTCGACGTACCTAATGTGTGGTTGGGTGAGAAGTCACGATCACCCGAAACTATAAAGACTAGGCTGTTAGAGCTAGGAGGATTCCGTGAACCCCTCCGAGTGACCGTCATAGAGGCACTGAAGGAACAAGAGGCGTCCGATATCCAAGGACTACTGGGCTTCACCACGGCTAAACCTGAGATTCACCGTGGTCTGATGACGGCGGTGACGTTTGACAAAGAGAAACTCGATAGATGCATAAGCAACAAGCGCTCCAATGACAACAGGCTCGGTCCTCAGGTGGCACAAAAAAAGACGTGTCACATCAATACAATATCTGCAAATGCTCTCGAATCCATTCGAGCGTTAACCAGAGAAATAGAGCTTAAACATTCCGAGGCCCCACCACCACCGCCCAAGGTGGCCGCTGAGATATACCCGGACGCTGCACCTGATGGCGTTCACTGCAACGCTGCTGACAATCTACCTGTACCTTGGCAAGACATCTCAACAGACTTGAACTTTTCTACGACGGACACGGTAGGGCTTCACACGTTGTGCAAAGCAATTGAGATGCGAAATGCACTCCCGGGCGTGGAAACCGCAGCGCACAAAGAACACGCGGGGACTTCCGACGGGTGCAACGCCTCACATTATGACACGAATCTCTCCGGGAACGAGTTTCACATCAGAACCCACGCAAGCGGCGCGGACGATTCCGCCGGTGACGGGAACGACTTTCACATTGAGACCCAGGACATGAGCGATCCTAAGTTTGCGCTGATTAGCCTTTTTAAACCGCATTATGGGAACACCGTCGCATGCTTGGTGAAGGCTCTGAACGACTACGAGCACGGTGACGCCGATGACATCTGCAGGCTGACCGTCAACTGCGGTGATGAACAACCTCAACAGTGTGCACCAGCACCACCAAAGCCACGTGCGGTAGAGTTGGACAATGAAGACTACAGGGCTGCGACCCCCGTGGAGGAGGCGTTGTTGGCAAACAACAAACGCTGGAAATCGATAGGGTTTTCCACCAAAGCCATGCAGGCCATGGGATACGGAACATACTACAAGATGGATTATAAAACATGCGACAGGATGAGTCACGCGGGTGTGACAGCCATGAAAATCTCAGTCAATATCAGAAATACTATGCCTATATCACCTGCTGTGGGTTTACCGGCACCGCCGCAGAATTGCGGTTGGGCTCACGCAACATGGGCTAGCGTCACTCATGTACACGGCGTGACACGTAAGGACCCTGGGAGGTGTAAGATTGCCTGGCAGCTGGGAGTGGAATCCACTACGCCCACCTACAATACAATCAAATGCCCACAGTCCATGGTGTACTCGAAACGGATCGCGTCCATCAAAATAACGTGCAAGGAGCCCCGTCAACTGTACCGTGCGGTGGATTTGTCAACCCCTCCCACCGGAGGATTTACACACGTGGAAATTGTAGTCAACGAATTCCCGATGCTGGCCAGGAAAGACGCGCGTAAGCTCCTAGTGCTTAGAAGCGCCGACGTCTTCTACCTGGGCCCGGTCTGCACCATCCCAACCGTGGACGGTATTTTGATACGCAAGGTGTTTGCTGAAGACGCTGCGCTTTTGAGAGATGTCTTGGACATGCACACCGCTCTCCAAGTGCACCCATTTGTACCCAGGACTTTCGCCTTGCATCTGGCGGAAACTCCGTTTCTACATAAGCCAGGGGTCGGAGTGTTTGTCGGCGAGGCCGCCGGAGAGTGGAACCTAGGTTGCGCTTACGGAACTATCATGATTCCGGAGATGGATAAAGTGACCCTGGCCTACCATGTCATGCAGTGCCTTCTACGAACACAGATCCTATGTTTGAGGGTGCTAGGATTCACTATGAAGTGTATCCAGCCGGCGAGGATCTGGCGATGGCACACGGGATTCAGAGTGGACCTCGTTTCTTGCCTGGCTGACACAATGTACCAGTGGCAAGACCAGCTGCAAGCTATGGGAGCCAAGGAGGGGTTAGATGTCATCCGCAAGACCATGTATCAACTGGAACTGTATGCCCATCTACCAACCAAGGTGCAGGACATTTTGACAAACACACAGAACCTTGACAACGGTGAGGGCTCACTCCACGAGGTGTACAACCTCTGTGGATTCACAACAGAAAGGATCTCAAGTGCAAGCGACTTGAAAAGCATACTAGGCTCTGGCGACTACGAATGTTTGCGGCTGCAAACCAAGCGCTTCTCCGTTGAACCCTACGGCCCTTTCTACATACAGATACACAACCAATGTTTCAGGTGGAACAAAGCCATAATAGTTGAGCCTGTTGTAAGCGTACATCGCCTGGCTGAGGCGACGCTCAAGTCTAACCCAGTTATCCGGATTAGACGGCCCAGATTTAAAGCATTGCAAAACTCCCAAGGAACAAGCGGTACCTCTGACCCAACCGAACACGGAGCAGCTGCGGCGGCGGCTGCCCTCTGTGACCTACACCAGCCTTGTAGCAACAGTGTGTATTACCCCATCTAGGACAATTTGCAGGTTTGCGGTAGTCATATTCCGCTTTGGGGTTATTGTGTTAAAGGGTTGTGTGTGTGTGTGTGTGTGTGTGTGTGTGTGTGTGTGTGTGTGTGTGTGTGCATAGTTTGTCTGGATATGTACAATAAAGAAAGGCATGATACTGTGAGCGTGTAACACCTTTATCACTATGCATGATGTACAACGCATACACCACGGGACTCAACATGCCGAAAGGCAAGCACCATAACTATGACCTGTATGTGCAAAGCACAACCCCTGCTACAGGGATGTTACAGGTTCAGCAATTCGCCTTGGTGAGGACATGAGGTATTCGACATTCCCTTGACACCGTGTTGGGTGTGTTTTGTTATAGCATTGTGTGTATATGTATACTAAACAAAGGCATGATACCGTGACCTTGTAACACTTTTATTACAATGTCTGGGACATGAGATATTCGGCATTCCCTTGACACCCATAGCATTGTGTGTATATGTATAATAAACAAAGGCATGATACCGTGACCGTGTAACACTTTTATTACAATGCATAATACACAACGCATACACCATGGGACACAACACGCCAAACGGCAAATGTCATAATATGAACTACATAATAAAAATAATAATAATAAATGTGCAACGCACAACCGATGCTACGCAGGTATTACAGGTTCATAGTGATGTGCCTTGATGAGGACGTGAGAGCACTCCGGGTCGTAGATGGGGTATGAATTTACGGTGATCAGTGATGCAGACTTCCCATGTGCCGCAAGCATAAAGGACACTTCCTCTGTGCTCAGCCACCTATCTGGCTGCAGGAAAACACTCGTCAAAGCGGCAACCTCGGCTATCCTATTAAGTCCTAGGTACACCGCAATACCATCGTCGTTTTTATGTTGTATCATGTATGCAGCGGTTGTACACGCCAATGTTTTGCGATCGCTCGTGCCACACTGCGCTTTCCTGGCCCGTCCTGACCTGTCCAATAGCACAGACACCGTGTGGAATCCACAGTAGTTATCGCCGGGCACAGAGACGACCTTTAAATTGTTCAGTCTAGCATATGCGCACAATGTGCCACTGTGGTGGTAACAGTTGGCAGTGCACCTTTCCCGGGGTATGTCGCCGTGCTTATTGAGACCTTCGACCATCACGCGCCACACTCCGTTATTGTAGCACAGGGAACCGGGAGGCCACTTATTGTGATAGTGTTTGTTGACGATGTGATACATGAACCCGTTGACTATCAGCTCCACGTTGACCCCAAACATGCCTCCCACGATCGCTGCTATGGGTATGAACTCATTTTCTTTGTGGCACACCTTATTGTACATTTGTAGCATGTCATTGCAAACGCCAAGACACGAGACGGTCTTGAGCTTAAAACTTTTGACTGCTAGGTGTACCATCACGGCTAGAGCTTCGGGTGTAGCTGGTTCCATAGACACAGCGGCTGTAGTAGTCTGGGATCCCTGGAATGACGTTGTTGCCGTTGCTGCTGCTGCTGCTACCGCTACCGTGGGGCTACCTTTAGGCTGCACAAAGAGAGCCCACATTGCCTCTATGAGTGATGAGTGGGTCATCGAGCATTCCGTTGGTGCTACCGTATGCACTGTCTTTGTGTACATCGTTGAGGCTATGTTTGTCATGCACGGGGTTTGTATGACCGGACCCGATACCCGGTGCATGGCAGACAAGTGACTGGGCTGTGACATGCTTAGAAACTGATGACTCTCCTGAAAACCCAGCTTGTCTACGTTCGCCACCCGTAGGCCGTTGCATATGTTACGGTACTCGAGGCCACGTTGCTGCTCTTGTTGTTCTTCATCTGCTTGGGGAAAACATTCTGTAGACTGATCGGGCGCAGATGTGCTCTTTTCCCCCGACGGCTGATCTTTCTCGCGGTTGTCCAAATTGTAAAACGTCTCCTCCCAGCCGTCTTCGATCGCTTCTCGTAACACATCATCGATACCGACATCGCCCTGGTCACCTTGACCCTTGAACCCCCACAACGCAAGTGTGTTGCGCCACACATATAACTCAGAGTCAGGTCCGCGTGGGGCTTGTGCGATCGGTCTGCTATTACCCGTAGTCAACGTGCCCTCGATGCTACTGTGAAGCCCGTGCGCTAGATTACCAAGGTACGCGAAAGGCGGTTCGCAATGCTCGAGGTACGATTCGCAGCCATGCTCTTTGGTGAACCACACGTCTCGGCTTTCTATCGCGCTCTTGACGCTGCCGGGGCTCCAGTTCAGTTTCTTCGCGTAAGGGAGCTGGACGAGAAGCTCCGGTACGTATAGCTCCGCGACACGTAGGATTGTCCTTGTGTCGAGCAGTTCGTCGAACACTATCCGTAGAGCTTTCACGATCTCACGTCCGTTAAAGTTCAAGACCTTGTAAACTGCAGCGTCATCCACCCCCCCCGTTACCCGTTTAAGCTCGAGAGCCGCGCATAGGTGTTTGTCAGCGTCCGAGCCGGTTCGGGACAGTCGCGCCTTCAACGTGGGTTGAAGGTGCAATGTGCCTGCGTACACGAGCACGTACCACGCTGCGAAATACAACAGCCCCGCGAGGGTCACGGTGCGGCTTGCGCCTACGCTGCCGCTCGCGGTGAATCCGTACAGCCGTAGGCCACAAGCTGCGAACGTTAAAGCTACGGTCGAGCTCACGAGTCGGTCGGGCACGCTGTCAACCTCTCCCGCGAAGCAAGGTAAAACCCCCTTGGCCAAGACTTCTATCATGAGATTCTTTTCGGAGTCGCTCACCAACCTGAGCTCGGCTAGCGTGTTCAGGGGCGCCGCGATGTGATTCGCGTAATGATCGCGGCTGACTTTGACGGTGCCCCCAGTGCTCGTGGGCATGAAACTCTCAAACACTCTGGGCGTTATGTTTCTCCATCCTCTCGCCAGCACTTCCACAACGTACACCGGGCTGGGAGAAACGGGGAGCGCTAGGGCCTTGAAGAGCTGGTAACACGTCCTGGTGGCGTTTACAAACACGGGCCATATTCTACCCGAAAACCTCTGCGTATTAGGCACCTTGAGCGTGAGATCGCCCAGAGCCGAGGCCGCCACTCTAGGAAAGCACGAGACCAGAGCTTGTGATATCACGTCCACCTCTTGGGCCCTGGCTTCCGTGTCATCAGAAGCCTTGTTCAGGACGTCGACCGCGATGGTGATATTGAATTCGTCCTCCCTTACGACTGGGCACATGACGGACCGTCGGTTAGGAGAGAACCTTTCATTTCGCCTAACGATCTCTAGCAATTCGGGGTCCGGCTCGAGGTCCGTGCTCTTGCTGTGACTTATATCAGCCGAGGACTCACCAGCCGCGTCGCTCGAGGGCTCAGACCGGCTCGGCGTGTGATCGTTGGCAAACATGATAACTAGAGCATCTACTTCAAACGGGGAGTCCTTGTAGGTTTGGAACACAATGGAGTGTGCCACGGTAGATTCGGCCCAGGCGGTCAGTTGCGCTACGGCTGTGTCACACTCCATGCGAGGCTTGTGAAGTTGATACAGGAGCCAGCACAGTTGAATCACAGCCTCGTTGCGTACCAGCCAATCGCGCTGCCGAGACGCCTCCGCTGCAGCGCACTCCATGAGAAACACACAGGATGCCAGACGTCGGTTCCTGCATTTCTCACAGGTTATCGAGCAGATGCGGTGCGCGTAGGAGACCGTTGCTTGCACGGCCGACCAGGGAGTGTAACCGCAGCGTCGCATCGTCTCCAGGATGAGCGTTGTGGTGCGGTGACCGTGGCTCTTGGTGGGTCTGATCGGACACCTTGGATCGGCGGCAAATACCATCGAGTCGGTCCCGTTCCTCGGCACACACTTCCAGTCGTAAAACTCCTGAGCCCATCCTAGCTTCAGCTCGTTGTTCGTCTCCTCCAGCGCCTTGCGCTCGTCGATCCAGTCTGACCGAAGGATCTTGTGGAGCACCGGAGCGAGCATGGCGTCGCAGACAAAAGGTCCGAATAACTCGATGGCTTCGTTGACGTTTTCTTTGTTCGCCAGCCACGTGTTTGTCAGATGTAGTAACCCGTCGTCATTTTTCTGTTCAAGGACTATCCTGTTCAGCTCCGGCAATCGTACGCACATGACAGCCGCGAGACACAACCTCTCTAGTGATTCCCTACACTTTTTCGTGTCAGACAGCCACGTGCCGTGCGGGGACACGTCCTGCATTTGTGTCGCGCCTTTGAGAGATACGACGTTGCTTTCTTTTACATAGTACAGGTGTGACACGTGGGATTCGTGCGACGTTTCCACCTTAGCCCGATCGCCCATTTCGAACACCTCCACGTACGGGACCATGAGCCCGGTGAGCGCTGCATCGAACGATACATGGTGTATGTTAAGTTTCGTGGTGCACGGCGTTGCATTTCTCTGTGCCCGGACCGCTGAGCAGTGCACACACGGCTCATCTACGGCCTCGTCACCTTTGCTGTACACCAGATAATCGCAGTCCGAATCCATAGGTCGAGATCTGCTATTTGCTATGGATGTGCTAGACGATTAGTACCTATACACTCCACCGGGTCCAACCGGCCACCGGTACAGGTTGAGGTTGTCAATTTCACATCAACAACATTGGGCCAGAGTCTCAAGCCAGATATCGTCGGCTACATCACTTTGCTCATTCAACGTGGTACAGTTTGTGTGTGCTTATATTATTACTCCCATACACATATGTGTCCCGAGTTTCTGTGTACGGGTGCAAGAGAAATAAAGACGATGTGATGAAACGTGGCGTCAGAGTGCTTTATTCAGACATTTGTTGCACACCACACATATCAAATGCATCAACGACATTGAACAAGCCCCTCCCCATACACGACGTTGCTCGTTCAACTTGGTTGGCACAGGCTCGGCGTGTCCATCGGTCGTCTCCTTTGTCTTGATGACTTCCCAGATGTTTTGGTCCTCCTTGGACTTGGTTCAGACTCGTTGAGACTTTGGGACACAGATGTAAACAAACCAACGGTCAGGGCAATGTGAAAAACCTCCAGCCTGGAGACTTTCAAGGTCTTGACCAAGCTCATAACATCCAACCGCACAGAGGATGAGACCGAAATGTAAACAAACCTCCAAACGTACCTGAACCTCCTTGGTCTTGACCGAGCTCATAACATCCAACCGAGAGACTTTCAAAGAAATGTAAACAAACATAATTTTGACCGAGTCCAAAACATCCAACCACCCCTGGGTCGAGAAAGGAATGTAAACAAACATAATTTTGACCGAGTCCAAAACATCCAACCACCCCTGGGTCGATAAAGGAATGTAAACAAACATAATTTTGACCGAGTCCAAAAAATCAAGTTGAACAAGGACCAAAATGTCTGGGAATTCATCGAGACAAACAACACAACAGCCCACTGGACAACCCGAACGTGTACCGAGTTGAACTAGCAAAGTCACGTAGACCCGGGTACAATGTTGTTGATATGTGTGGTGAACAAATGTCTGAATAAAGCACTTTGACACCAAGATTCTTTGCATCGTTTTTATTTCTCGGTCTCTTGTACACATACAAATATTCTCAGGAC
>JAVQJV010127304.1:0-16178 GCA_036024995.1 Gadopsis bispinosus | reverse complement strand
AAGTGTCCCTGGGCAAGACACTGAACCCCAAGTTGCCCCCAGTGGAGGCCAGCATGGCAACTGTGTCCCCATTGGTGTGTGAATGGGTGAATTAGACTACTGTTCTACCTTAGATTACTGTTACAGAGCTTTGGGAACTGTTTCGGTTGAAAAGCGCTATATAAGAAAGAGTCCATTTACCATTTAGTTTTACCCAGGGCTGTAGCCACTATTTTAGCAAAAGTCTCCCAGAAATACTAGTATCATGACATATTTTTATGCAAATTATTCTATCAAACTAAGTTATGATTTACCAACACATAAACAGGAAATACCATGGTCTACTAGAGAGAGATTTGCATTGAAGCTCTCAAGGTCTGCACCTCACTGTGTCGGAGTTAGAAATTCAATGACAATATAATGTTACAATAAAAGAGTCAGACAAGCAGTGTCAAGTTAGAATACAATATCCTGTCATTTTCACGATAAGAATGAAATTAGACTGAATTTGTCTTTTGTATCATGTTACTGATCCAACTAGCCTCCTTTTTCAAGATTTATTTCTAATTTCTCCTTCCTGGGGGACAATTTCTGTTCCTACACATTTCATGAAAGGCATATGAATATAACAATATAGTGTGTACAATGATCGTATTATTTTAAGCAGTCCGAATGACGCAGGGGAAAGTGATGCCACATTAATCCAACCTGGAATGGAGGAGAATTTAATAAAACCACATAGCTCAGTTACAACATGCATATACCAATCTGACCATAAAGTTGGCCATATGTCATGGAAATAAGCACTGTACTGTCTGTGTCTACATAAATGCCTCAAAATATCTACAGACACAGGGACTAACAATATGGCTGGTTGACTCCCTTATTTGAGAACCAGGTCTACTACTCTTTGACGCAGTGTCTATGTATCCATGTCTTGTCTTCAGCATGGGAATGAGCCATGATGACGACCACACCACCTGCACTGGTCACTCACACATCATGTCTGGTGAATGGGTGAAAGGAAGAAACCCCAGCGACCTGTCCTGGTCCTCCTGCAGCCGTGATGACCTGGAGAATTTCCTCAGGTGACACAGTTACATACACCTTAAGAAGGTTTTTCCTCCCATGCTGTAACATGAACTGTATTTCATTATTGGTCTCTGCTTTCCCTCTCTGTTGAAAGCAGTGGTGTGTGGAAGCACAAGCAGGACCTGTGTCCTAAGATTTTTGAATTTGTTTTAATGTTGTTTAGATGTGCATATGTGCGCCACAATATGATGATGAAGAAATGTGTCCTTATTTTTCTATGGAACCTAGATAGACAGACAGACAGATGTACTTTATTGATCCAGTGAGCTATTTGTTATAGCAGCAGCACATTCAACAATATAATAAGAATAACCATAAATTTAAATTACAATTGCAGATCTGCAGAATATCAATATAAAATAAATAAAAAATATAAATATAAAATAAAGAGCAGAATTGCAGATCTGTAGAACAAGGAAATAAGAGTATAAGAAAATAGCTGTAGGAACAGGTGAGCAAAAATGGCTAAATAATATATCCTCCTGAGAACCGAGGAAAAACATATCTTCCATTTTAACTTTTTTGTCTCAGCATGAAAACAATGTTCCGCTCATTACACCCAAACACATGAGATATCATTGGATGTCCTCTTTTAGCACACCAGGACTTAGTAGGGTAGCTCAAATGAGTCAAAAGATATAGATCAAAAACCAATGTCCACTGCAGAGGATGTAAATGAATAGGCTGGGTCTCAGGAGGATATACTGTACAATATATGTATGATAAAAACAGTAGGTACAGACGATAGTCTGAATAGGTGAAACAGTGTTCACCTGTCACACAGCGGTGAGCTGTTGTACAGAGTTATGGTGAAAGGTAGGAACGATTGCCCAAAACATTCTTTACGACAGCAGAGTTGAATGAGTCTATTGGAAAATTAGCTCTGCTGTCTTTGTAGTGTGTCATGGATGGGGGGGATGGATTGTCCATAATGGAGAGCAGTTCGTTCAGTGACCTCCTGCTCCTCACGTCTCCAGGTTTTGACCAATGACAGTTTCAGCCTTGTGAATGAGTTTATTGATCTGCTGGCATCTCTGGCACTGATGCTGCTACCCCAGTAATATTTGTTGTCCGTTAGCTCCTGTTAGCTTGTGCAGCAACCATCCTAATGTTATTCTGAATCAACCTACAGCTGCTGTAAATAAACACAGTACAGACATAGTAACTAAACCTCTTTAGCTTTTAACAAGGCTGCACATGCTACCAACCTTGCCAGCTAACTAGGGCTGCTTGTGACCTTAGATTATATCTCAAACTTAGTTTCTGCCATTAACACTGTCTCCTCACTTTGAAGTTGAGTATTTAATGATGCTCATAATCACACCTAACACTGTGTCTCTATTTCTTTCCCTCTCTCTGTTACATACACACACATGTACACACCCAACCGGGATGACAAGAGTGCTGACAGTGTCATCGCATTGCCAGGGCTCTCTGTGTGGCCTGTATAAGCTGCACCACTGGGAGTCATGGTGACCTTTTTAACTATAGTATAATGGTGAAAGAATGGAAAATCTAACTCAGTCCTTTTCTGCCCAGCAAAGGCCACTCCTGTATCTGATTGAATTCTGGAATAGCAATAGTGAATGTGACACACCACCGGGAATGTTCCCATAACATTCCCTACATGTTTTACAAATGTCACAGAAGAAGCAGCTAATTATGAGAGATAGTGGGAAATGTATCTAGGTGCAAATGGGCATGGTTATATGGTTAGATTTGTCTGGATTATGTTTCTGAGACTTAAAGTTATAGGCTATAACGTATAGTTTGTTGTTATAGCGCCACTATCTGGCCAGCTCTTTCTGTAATGGCTGAGATTTCCAACCTATCTGCTGAGTTTGGGAACTGTAGCTGTTACGGTTTCTGAGACCCAGATACTTTTGTGCACAAGAACGTTTTGAGAGCCTTAATGCAGAAACCTACAAATGGACTCAGGTGAGTGTGAAGAATTTGTTTGTTTCTAGGCATAATAACATTTTGCTGTGTTCCTGAAAGATCTGATTTAATATTTTTTGGTTTTGTGTAGGTGGTTAGCTGTCAGAGGAGAGTTTTGACAGCCACTCCCACAACATTCCCCTCCACTACCAACACTGCATGCACACACATATACACACTATAGACATGTTGACAGGTCCATGCAACACTACTTAACACATGTCTGGTGATAATTCTTAGTTTTGAAGGACTGGTGTTTCAAAATGTTGCAAAATTTTCTTTTGTAACATGATGTGACAATAAAATGTTTAAAATAAGATGTACACAATCTACAAGTCAAAATAAAGCTCAGTACTAAATTAGCCCATTCAAATAGTTACTTTTTAATTTTGAAATTTAAAGCACAGTAATAATTTTAACTATTTGGGATTGAATGTTAAATTTTTATTGACTTACAATAACGTTATAACTACAGAGGAAACATTCTAGGAACCCTTTACACACTACCAACTAAAAGCATTCTTGGAACTAAAAACAGCAACTGGGAACAAACATTATGAGATTGTTGTGTTCTTGTATTTTTTTCTTAAAAAGCTTTACAGAATGTTTTGGTTAGTAACATTTTAACAACATTACACAATAACATTATTAATCTGTTATATCCAAGTTAAATAAACATTCTACTAACTTTTAAAAAGCTTCCTGCTAAAAACATTATGGGGACATTTCAGATTAACATTTCTGGAACCTAATTGTAATGAAAAATGAAATGTTTTGCTTAAGGCACACCTGGAACTAAACATTTCTTATGTCTATCAGTTATTCCACTGGCATGCTGTTGGAGAACCTGACAATATTTCTCCATGACCTTTCATTTCGCTCTAAAACCCATGAGTATAATGGGACAAAATTCACATTTACACTCAAGCAATATCACTTTCAAATGGGCAGAATGTTATGGACTGTCCCCAGACTGTCCCCCTCCATTTTGCATACTCCATGAGCTTTCCTCTTGTGTCATCCTCTTGATACATTATAATCCAACTGGCAGATTACCATGAAATAAACTCCAGCACTGCCAGTTCCTCTGAGAAATTAAGTAGGTAGTTTACTGCCAGCAAGAGGATTGTTAAGGTGGGAAATTCTATGACTAAGCTGATATACTGTATATAACTAAACAATGGACTCTTTATCATGGGTGAATGACCTGTGGAGTTATGAATTGGGCTATGCTTGTACAATATACTGTTGGTGTAAACTGAGATAACTTTGTATGTGTTTCTTAGTGTTTTGGGATATTTATTTGCTGGTTGTAAGTTGAATGTGTTTTTCTGATGGTCATGAGGTCTACAAAAATGTTTGAACATTTGCAGGATGAGTGTTTTGTGTTATTTGTTTGCTGGTTGTAATCCTATTTCAAGTCCAACTGAAATTAGATTGCATTTTTTGTTGTCTGCTACAGCATACATATCTGCTCTGTAATTCTCAGACCCTTGGTTCCTTTGAGAAAAACTAATCAGAAACCAAAAGGGAGGAATTAATACATTGTATTTTTTGGTTTCATGATGGTGCCTCCTATTTTAAGTGGTCGGAATACTGTTAGTTCTCTGTCTACGTAGAGGAAGAACTCAAATCTTAACAATAATGTAGGCATTCTATCAGAGGCAGACATTTACACTGACTAACAGCCAGACAACAGCCTGCTACACAGCACAAGAGCTAAAGACTTTAACAATAACCACATTAGTTTTCCTGTTACAGACATGAGCATGTGTGTCTTGTCTTGTCAACCAAACAGACATTCACCGGTGAAAGGTGCACTGCTAACGTCAATATGGAGGGTAGATAGTTAATCAGATGGTCAGCTGCAATATATTAAACAGCTTGTAAACATACCTGCAAATGGCACTTCTGTCCCTTTAGATACTGGTGTGGTCCTTACTCCTTAATACCACAGCTTACAACACACTGTCTGCCCATGCTTTCATTTGCTGTCTCTCGTTCTCCTGCAGCCAATAACAATATTCTTTAATAGTTTTGGCCATAAACCTGTCTTGCATTAATGAATCTCTCACTGGATATTCTTGGATCTTAACTTGAACATTGATCACGGCTCATATGTGTTCTTTGCTGATTTAGTAGTTCTGTTGTGAATAAACACTCATCCACTATCTGAGGTAAGAAACTCAACTGATTAGCACTGATGCAACTGCATGCTTTCTAACAGATTTTTTATATTTTCAGACTTGGAAACCGCTCCATGAAGCAGGACAAGGGGCAGGAAAATGTCTCCACATCACTGATACCAAAATCCCATACACACAGAAAATGGAAACACATTTTTTCTTACAGCTAAATTGTCCACTCACAACACCAAAGAATCATGCAACACACAAGTGTGAGTTAGGCTGACATTGACACTTTTCTTTGTGTAGATTTTGGGTTTCATCTTCTCCAAACCTATTATTAAAATTATTAGAATTGTGGCTGCATAATTTTGACATAAAATTATATAATCTTTAGTCCTATTTTAGTCACTTCATTATTGTTAGTTTTAGTCTACAAATATTTGGGAGGGAGGCTAGTCAGGTCTTCACTGCCGAGGTGGATGAGAGGATGCTGGGCTTTGATGATGGGCTTTTTTGATGAGAGAAAGGGATGCTGTCAAAAATATCAAGTCATGTGGGCTTGTATGCTGGAGGTGGTGGCAGGTCTGAGGGACAGATATGTATATTCTTGTCAAATACGTCCGATAGCCAATACTGCACGGACCAGTATGTAACCTGGTTGTTGACAATCAATGATCCAATCTGACATAGCCATGTGTGGCACAGCTGGCACGCAGAGGCACACTGACCAATATTGTGATGAACTCAGGAACTCAGGAAGCTGGTTCACTCATGAGTGAAGAAGTTTCAGGAGTACCACATGTTACTCTGAAGCATTTATTGACGCTTGATCAAGGAGAACGGAGACTAGCAGTACAAGCAAACACTGTGTATTCACTACAAGTTAAAATAAAGTTATCCCTCACCCAGCTAAAGTCGTGTGAAAATTCTATTGGGTATTAGATTCCAAACAAACTAACGCTTACCTAAGTTACCATAAGTCAAGTGTGTCCACATCTTATTTTGTATATATCAGACAAAGAGGACACAGTATACCAGTGTGGAGTCTGGGGCATAGCGTGATGCACAGACAGATGCACAGACATTGTGTCATTGGATGCAATGTTGGGTTTTGCAGAATGGTCCATTATTGATATTCCGTGTTTGGCAATAGGGTTGCTTCTAGGTAGAAATATGCTCATTGACCAAAGCCTAAGCAGATCTTCACCATTAACCTGAAAAGCTGTTTCTTCTGGATGATTTATAAACATAAGTAACAAACACTGTAATGAATTCATGATGTTGACCTGCAAAATGAATGAGATGCCTGATGACTGACAGCAGCACAGTTCTGACCTGCACTCCTGTCGCAGAACTTAGTTATGTTGAATGGTTTCTCAGACTGGATTCATTTTTCATTATCCTCTGATGACACCAGCCTGCTCTTACATATTGGAGGTGCTTAGATGAATACTGTCATTAAACAAGGCTAATTGGTTGTTTGTGAGTAATATATTTTGTCCTGCCTCTGGTCTATGGTGGAATTCCTAAGTCTGTACTGCACACTTAGCAAAGTGTGCTTGAAGGAATAATACAGTTTTTTCTGGCAGGACTGAATTTAGTGGCAAATCCAGTCATGGGGCATCCATCATGCCTCATTCTCAGGAATAATGGTCTTAAGAGGATTACTGATTGCCAAGTATATAGTCATTTACCTTTTGTTTCCCTCTGCTTCCCTGACATGAAAAGCTCACTGAACCACCCAGTGGTGGAATATAAATAAATAAATACTGTACTTCAGTACAGTTTTGTGGTATGTAACTTGTATTTCTATTTTATGACACCCTATTAGTTAAACTATACTACATTTAAAAGTGAATTATTGTACATTAAATTCAACTACATTTTACATACAAAACATATGACCAGTTAATAAAATATGATGCAGTGTTCTTAAATAAACAACCCAAACGTTTATTAAATAGTCAAAATTAGATTCACCTCAACCAGCTACAAAATGCTGCTTACATGTTAATGTGTCAGCTTACATGTTAATGTGTCAGTAATAACAATCCACTTGTAAAATAGATAACAAATTGGAATGGGGCATTCTTCATAATGACTACTTTAAGTACATTTTACCAAGAATACCTCTTTTACTTTAAGTCAAATTTGTAGACTCCACATACAAAGGAATCTTAATTTGACTCATACTGTATATAATTTGATGTTACCATCAATTCAATTCAATTTTATTTATATAACTCCATATCATAACAGAGTTATGTCATAGCACTTGTTAATATAGAGCAAGTCTAGACCAACTCTATATATGTATATAGACCCAGCAATTCCACCATGAGCAAGCAGTAGGCGACAGTGGCAAGGAAAAACTGCCTTTTAACAGGCCGAAACCTCAAGCATAACCAAACTCTATTTACATCTACCAATGCTCATCTACATCTGCTTTTATAATAACTAACATTGTTCAAAACTATTCCACTGTAATTGCAAAGTCTCATTTGGATTCACATTTGACAATGAAAAGAAAACTCTTGGAAATTAACCCTAAAGCTAACTGGTAATCACACAGTATGAATCCTTCTCTTATGTATATTTCAAACAGGTCCAAATCAAGTGCCTGCTTGCTGCACACAGACCCCAGGAGCCGTTACCAGATCCGGCTTCCTCCCAAGCTGCCAGGCATGCACTACAGTGTGGATGAACAATGTCAGATCCTGTTTGGAACGAATGCCACTTTCTGCAATGACATGGAGGTATGACACACTTCATTTGGCCTAGTATTTTAAATGTCACATATTTATTTTTAGGAACATATTTAAAGCCAACCCTAAATGCCCTAAAACCAGGAAATCCATTAATATTTAGAATTGATAAAAGCAGAGTTACTCGAAAAAAAAGGACTGGGGCATATTTGGAAATGTTGGAATATCTGGCATGGGAAACAAGTAATAATAAATATAATTAGAGAAGGTTATGATAAAACTGTATTCAGAAAAGCCTTCCAGTAATTTCTGTTCTTTACCATATACCAGATGACATAAACCTTTACTATCCAGGTAGACCTTTAATGTGAAGCATCAATGGTTAGACTTTTATTTACTCATCAAAAAGATGTCAAAGAGGGAGGAATTGGAATTAATTTGTAAATAAGGGCTGTTTTTTTTTGTTAAAAAGGAAAACTGAGTGCAGTGGGGTGGTGAGCATGACATGCCTCAGTTGTTATACATACAATTTGACAATAAACTGATCTGATGCTGAATATACCATGTGAATATCGTCATTTATGTGCTAATTTTTGGTATCTCCTGTTTTCTGTGTGCGTGTGTGTATCAGCACCTGATGTGTGCTGGCTTGTGGTGTTTAGTAGAGGGAGATGTATCCTGCAAGACCAAACTGGATCCTCCTCTGGATGGAACAGAGTGTGGAGCTAACAAGGTAGGACAATCTTACTCACGTACTATGCTACCTTGCACAAATGCTCAGATCTTCGCCTGTGATGAGTGTGAAGTGTGTTTGAAATAATTTTAATCTGTGTCTGCGTGTGTGTCAGTGGTGCAGGGCAGGCGAGTGTGTCAGTAAAACTCCCATACCTCAGCATGTGGACGGTGACTGGAGTTCATGGAGCCAGTGGAGCATGTGCAGCAGGACCTGCGGTACTGGAGTCCAGTTCAGACAGAGGAAATGTGACAACCCTCCGTATGTCACCTGTCTGTCTGTCTGAGAGAGAGAGAGAGAAAGAGAGAGCAAGAAATAGATTTCACCTGCCATAACATACTTTTAGGCTAAAAAGGCAATTCATTTGTCAACGCAGCTAACATAGCACATCAGTGAAACAACAGGAATGTCTCTTGCCAATTTAATTGTTACATTTATCTATCAGTCGTGCTGTTCCACACAGGATCAAAAAAGCACAAAAATGCTGCAAACATGTTCTGCTTTTAGTAGTATGGATTACACACAGACTATGCTATGATTAAACCCATGCACTTTTACACAATCATGGGATTATTTTTGAATTAAACTGGGCACGTACGCAGTAGATCTCTGTTTGTGTATCTGTGTGGAGTCATTTATATAGGGTTTTTATATATATTGGCTGCAGAAACATGTGTCTCGTCCCCACCACAGCAGTTTTCACCATCATACAGAAGTGCCAACTGAGTGCCAGGCTGCTGAGAGGCAACTTGCCAAAAAGCCCTCCATCTAAACTGATTCTAATGTGACATTCAGATATTTTTTTTTATATAGGTAGTCATAATATCCATGTATGAAACCATGCAGTGTGTATTAAAAAAACAACAACAAATGAAAGTAACCCTGACCTGTTTGCACTATCATCATGATGCCATCAAAAAGAATTCTGTCAATTTTTTAATTGTGTGTGTGTGTGTGTGTGTGTGTGTGTGTGTGTTGCATGCCTGTGCATGTTTTCACGCAGGCCTGGTCCTGGTGGGCGACACTGTCAGAAGGCCAGTGTGGAGCACAAGGCCTGTGAAGGTCTTCCCTGTCCCAAGGGGGCACCAAGCTTCAGAGACCTGCAGTGTCTTTCCTATGACCGACACGCCAGCAAGAAGAAAGGCAGCATGCTGACTGCTATAATTAATGATGGTGAGACACACATACAGGATGAAAGGAAAAACAGATCCCACACGGAAAATTTTGTTCTTCTAAAATTATCCACAAAGTGAGGTGTTGTCGGATGATAAATGCTGGAAAAGCTGACACTGGAATGAAATATCACTGTTCTTAACTCGCTAAGAGATTTATAAGCGACATATTGTCACACCCCTTCTTACTTTGCTACTAGGAGAGGATTGTCCATACTCATTACCTCAAGAGGTTGATTGTTAGGAATATGTAAATATAAGTTGAATTAAATGTTGTTTGACAAACAACCAATGCATAAGTTTCATAATCTTTTATTGCATTTTATGTCTCGTTTTTGTGCCTTACTGTCATACTAGTCATTACACTAACAACATGATTTTATGTCCCTGTGTGTGTGAACGTGTGAATGTGTGTTTTTGAGCAGAGAAGCCATGTGTGTTGTTCTGCAGCCCTGTGGGTCGAGATGTCCCAGTCCTGATGGCTGACAGAGTGATGGATGGGACGCCCTGTGGACCATATGAGGCCGACCTGTGTGTTAACGGGAGGTGTCAGGTACACACATATTATCACACGCACGTGCATACTCCTTCAAAATTATGTCATGGAATGGGACACACAAATATGATCAGACTTCATTTGGACTGGTGGCCTCCCTCTCTTGTACAATAGGGACACTGCCAGCTTCTTTGCCTGCCAGGCTGTTAGTGGTGCCTAAACTGATTTTGTCAGCGTTGGGTGGAGTGGCTCAGTTGGGTGTGTTTCTCATGCATATCAGTTCTGGGCATTTTTGGTACCACTCTGGTGTTAAGGGAAAGTGATGTGAGCTGTGTTATTTTCCTGACAGTAGATACATCCAAAATAGCCCATCGAAAATGTAAAAACTAATATTTGAATTTGAGAAAGTGGTGTGCATTTTCGAAGCAATGCACAATTATGCACACGTTATCCAGAGTGGATGCTTAAATTCAGTCAGCACCAGGCTCTTGCAGGAGTACACAGACTTCTTTGGTTTTATACACACCAAACCGGTCAGCTATAACTTGAGGTTTTAGGTCAGTGCCCCTTTCTTTGCTTGAGCCCCTGCCCCCCAAAATGTCTGTGCATGTCCCTGCACTCAAGCATCATCCTACAGCAAAAAACTGAGCTGATGACAAATTAAATCACTGAGCTGCAATGCCCCAGGCTATTGCTATGTACAATGGGACAGCCATGTGCATTGCTTAGGTCAACCATGGGTCAGCACTTGTACACAAAACTACATATGTTTATATTTAATTGCCAAGGATCTCTAGTGGCCTTTTGCCCCTCAGCCAGTCCTGTTCCGTATCCACCTTCTCACTCAGTAGTGTCTGGCTTGTTAAACGTTACATCTCTTTGATTAGAGGTCATTTTAACATACATGTATGTATGCTGCCCTTCTAGTGTCTCCTTTTGCTCAGTCAGTTCCCACTCATTTAAAGGGGCACACCCTGGACATTGAATGTGTTTATCTCTGTGTGGATAGCTTATGTGCTTCTGACCACAAAGTTATTATCTTTAGACCCTCCTTCCACCTCACGCTCCGACTGTGTCTACTTCTCTACTTGTGTTTCTTCTCCTCTCCTTGTCTTCAATACCAACCTGACTAACAGCTTTTATAAGGCTTTCACCACTGCAACTACACAATAACCAAAAACCAAATATGTCTACAGATTATTTACTAATAACTTCAACAATACAGGTAAAGTTGTTGTTGAGTCTATAGAACCTTCAAGTCAAACCAACTTGCAGCATGCCTTGACTTAATAACTAGAGAAATAAAGAGAACATGCAGACAAACAGAACGGAAATGGAAAAAGAACAGTCTGGTAGTATATGAAAGAACTAACATCAATACGTGCAAAAGTTGCCAGGTCCTCCTGTTTCTCCAGCATCATTGCAACATAACATCATAACCCCAGATTTTTTTCAAAACCTTCAAATGCCTAATTAACCCATCTCCTAGTCAACAAATTGAAGCCTACCCTATGATCTGTGAGCAGTTTATGTCCCAAATAAATGAACTCAAACTCCAAATTGGTCATAGACTGCAACCCCTCTGCCTTGCTCATCATTTTGAGGCCTTTTTCATTGTGCACTTTAAAGGACACAATTGCGGCCATCAAGTCCTTGAGATTTTATGCCTGCTAGATTTCTGGTTTTAGGTTTACGTTTTAAAAAGTGTTTTTCTCTGTTCACTGGCTTTATTTCTTCCTACCTTAAGCATGCAGTAGTGCACCCACTTCTCAAGAAACCTAGCCTTGACTCTCTCACTCTGATAATGTGGTTAATTTACAAATGGGTCTAAAGATTTTAAACCCAAACATTTAAGAAAAGGTTATTTTATTTTATGATTAATTGTAACATCTTTGAGGTTTCACATCATAGCACCAAAGCTGCCCTCATTAAAGTAAAAAATTATCTTTTACTTACAGTTGATGCTGGAGATTGATTTAATTCTTCATGATCTCAGCTCATTATTTGACACAGTTGATCATTCCATTCTATTGGATCACCTTGAAAAGTGGGTTGGCACTAGACTGGTTTGAATCTTATTTATCAAACAGAATTGTTTCGCTTGTGATCGATGATGCCTCCTCTTCCGTGGCCTGTCCGCCTCTCCTTTTGTTCTGTGTATACGTTCTGCCACTGAGACATATCATACTTGCATACACAATATTCAGTTTATTTTTTAGTCTCTCCTTACTGGTTAACAGTCAATTTTAGAATAGATTTTAAGAGTTTACCGATTACCTTTAAAGCACTTCATGGTTTAGCTCACAGTTACATTTCTGATCTCCTATGAACCAGAGTGCAGAGTCATATTCTCAGGCAAGTCCCGCCTCAAGACCAAAGGTGTCTGGGCTTCTGTAGTCAGAAGCTCTTTTAAATCACTTCTCAAAACTGAAAAATAAGCTTTTTTTTATAGCTTACAGTTTTATTTCCAACATTATTATTGTTATATTTTGATTGATCTTATATTGTTATTTTGCTTTTTTGTTCATTTTATTTGTGTATTATTTTAATTGTCTGAATTGACTGAATTGTTTTAATCCTGGGTCAACCATGTAAAACATTTTGTAACTTTGTTTTGAAAAGTACAGAATGACAGCAGGGCTGTGAGGGCGAATGTCTCTCCATAGAATGCCTCATTCATTAGCAGTTAGCAGTGCCGATGTGGATCCACAGCTTGCTCCCCTGGGGAGGGTTGAGGAGTTTATTTGGATCTGGTGTCTTTTGTGTTTATTTGCAAATGTTAGAGGCCGGTACATTTGGGAGGAATTCCCCCTCCTTCTGGCAGGCAGAGAGAGAGAGAGATCCAGAAAGTCAAATATGGATGCAATTATCATGACGCACATGTGCTCACAAAAAATGTACTTCTTAGATCTCAGCAATGACTCATGTATACTTAACTGTTCAAGATCACTTTGAGGGGGTCCTGTGTGGAGTGTTTTTTTAAATTCATCACACATCAACACAGTTTTTCTTCTGCTCTTTGCAGTTTTGCATCTGTAAAGCTCAGCATCAGAACCAACCTGTTTCCTGCGATTATCTCTAAACCAATTTCTGACTTGACCCGGCCCGACACGTCACTATAGGACTTGCAACTTGACAAGTAGGCTAATCAAACTGGGTTTCTCGTTTCTCATCTCTTTCCTTTGATCTGCTATCCTCTGCTTCTGTCAGCTTCAAACATTCCCGGCATGCATGTGTTGGGCTCTGCCAAAACATTCCAACTTGCACATTGGTTCTGTCTTTCACCTGAGAGGGAGAAGCAGTAGAGGAGTTGGAGAATGGAGACTTTGAGCTGCAGACAAAGAGAAATAAGCAGCTTCTGAAGTTACAGAGGGAGGAGCAGGCATGGATGTTTTTCCAAGCCTGTCATGTGAGACTCAGGCATGCTATGAAAACACTTGCAAGGATAGAGAGAGAGAAAAGAAAGAGAGGAAGCAGACAGGAAAAGGGGAGAGGAATATATTCAGTGAAGCTATGAAAATAGACTGTCTGGCTGGAGGAGGACAAGTCTGACTGAGCTGGAGAGGGGCCTGATATGGCCTCCTGATTCAGCACACTGCACATGCATTGCTTCATCTTGCACTCTGTGTCTGTATGTGTGTGTGTGTGTCAGGCTTATAGTTTAAACTTCTAATGTAGTAAAATAATCTGTGTCTTGTGAGCCTCATCAATTTGGGCCACAGACATGTTGATGATCCACTCTACCAATAATTTTCGCATGTTTCTTCCCTTTGTATATATTTATGTGCACATCTATACTGTACGTCCCTATGTGTATTACTGCGGTCATCCAGCTGTCATCCAGTTAATATAATTTATCAATGACACCGAGTGATTCTACAAAAAAATTACTTTCAAAATATTTTATTTGTTCTCCTACAATAAGGTTCTGTTTACGTAGCTCAAAGCTCATGGGTAAGATTCGGGACTTGAAGAACATGACAGGATGTCTTGACACCTCAACACTTATACTAGTCTAAGCCTAATAAAATGTGGGACACAGGTAATCAGATACAGTCTTACTTCAATGTACATGTTGGTAAATGTTAAATATAATCCAATCCAGAAGGGGCTTTAGTCAGTCTGATAAAGGTGTGCGCCATCTGTCAGTTTTGATGATCAAAGATCTGACGTGTATCAGTTGACGCTTGTCCAAATCAGAGGAATAAAGCTTAATTTGTGCTTGGTTCAATGGGTTAACAGGAGTCGTAGTTTTCTACAGTGAAGGTTTCTGTTTTTAGTTTAAAGTTGGATTTCTCCCATTGATATTACTATTAACTCTACATGGATGTATTGTGCTTTGATACTAACTGTTGATATTTCAACTACAGTAACTGTGGATACATTTGTTTATTTACTTTGTGATACAGGGTGATAGTGGTCTACATGCGTACTTATAGAACTGGAGTTATATCCAGGTAACTCTAGGTATTTCTCCTTGTTTCATTACTGAAGAAGAGACTGCTGCTGTGCAATTGCAGTGTTTTATTTCTTTCATTCGCTGTGATAGAGAGTGGTGATCAATGTGTGTTACTGAAAAGCAGCACATTGCTGGTTCAATGACTCCAGGGCTGTGGACATGTACCCCATTTGCTCTTATTGTATGGATTACTGCAAGGGCACTGAGTAAATGCCTGGCTTCAGTGGCAAGAAAGTGTAACCAGCAGTTGAATGTCTCCACAGCTTCAATCTTTATAGATATAATTATGGCTCATTTATAGCTTGGTATTGTCAGATCCCTCTATTCTTATATAAATCCTGAAGGAGGTCAACATTTATGTGAAATGGGAAAAATACAGGTTGGTGCATCAATTTCCTTAAGTTTTTCCACCACCTTCTGACCAGTGACTGAACTACATTTGGCACCAGGAAAAGCCAACCTTTCCCCTGCATACATTTTTTCTTATACCCCTACATACACACACAAATTCAAGGTGTCTTATCACAGATGTCCATGCAGACAGAAAGACACACTCATATAAACACACACACTGCAAAAGCATTTCATAAGCCTTCCATTTTACAGTTTTTCTTCACTGTTTTGTTGTGGTCAGAAAATTGGCTGTGACGGTATCATCGGCTCTTCAGCCAAAGAGGACCGCTGCGGTGTTTGTAATGGAGATGGGCACTCCTGTAAGATAGTGAGAGGAGACTTCAACCACACCAAAGGAATGGGTGAGTGTGAGTGTGTGTTTTACTACTATTGGAAAGCTCGTGTGTAAAATTGGCTTTCTATAAAAAAAAAATCAGGTATCCAATCATTGCCATTCACTGCTGATGTGATGCAGTTTGTTTGATCTTTTATATTTATTGAAGCAATTATCCATAGGCAAGGCAAGGCAGCCTTTTAGCACATTTTAAACACAAAGGCAAAAGTTTGTTACAGGGACATAGAAAAGCATATGAATAACTCATAGAAAATGGGAGAAAGAAATAAAATAATTGAAATGGAATACAATGCAAATGGAATAGACCATAAATACAGTTACAGTGCAGTCACAATCCAGTAATAAGTTGTCAGTTGCCCCAAATGCAACAAAGGAAATTAAGTGCCTTAAAGGCTGGATTACTGTAACTCCTTATTATCAGGCAGCACCGGTAAGTCCCTTAAGACTCTCCAGCTGATTCAAAATGCTGCGGCACGTTTATTGACAAGAACCAGGAAAAGAGATCATATGACTCCAGTATTAGCATCTCTACACTGTTTACCTGTAAAATCCAGAATAGAATTTAAAATCCTTCTCCTCACCTATAAAGCCCTTAATGGTCAGGCACCATATCTCAAAGAGCTCATAGTACCCTATTACCCCACTAGAGCATTGCGCTCACAGAATGCAGGGCTCCTTGTGGTTCCTAGAGTCTCTAAAAGTAGAATGGGAGCCAGAGCCTTCAGCT
>JAVQJV010127298.1:0-11754 GCA_036024995.1 Gadopsis bispinosus | reverse complement strand
GAACAGTAGTCTAATTCACCCATTCACACACCGACGGGGACACAGTTGCCACGCTGGCCTCCACCGGGGGCAACTCGGGGTTCAGTGTCTTGCCCAGGGACACTTCGACATGTGGACAGCAGGAGCTGGGATCGAACCACCAACCCTGCAGTTAATGGACGACCGCACTGCCCTCTCAGCCACAGCCGCCACAGCTGTGATGTCATTTCCTAGATCATCTTAAAATGCTTCATAACCCTAAAACCTGTACAACCTGAGCCGAAAGGTCGCAAGTCGATAAACCTAAATAAAATAAATGAGACGATCTTGAACTTGTGTCATAAATAACACATTTTGCACATAAGGTAACTTCACATCATCAGCTTGCGACAGGCGAACAATGTGACGACACGACAAACGACAGCCTGAGTTTTCAGCTGCAAAGTGAATGAATGCTTGAACTATTATGTTTTTTAAAATTTTCAATCAATTTAAACAGGATTATGCAAACGACGACGTCCCACGGCACGTTGGGGGCCGTCCACCCATTTTCAAAGGGTTAATATGAAGCATATTGAGAACCACTTCACTTTAAGATAGATTTGTTGCTCACTGGAGAAACAGTACTTAGCCTTAGCTCCTTCGCATTTCCCAGCATTCCGAGGTGACGCACAAAGATGCCAGAGTTAAACATTTAAGGGGAACTTATTGAACCTTCATATCCAAACTGCGGCACGCCCAGAAAGAGTTTGCAAAACACGTGTCCGAGTTCGCCACGTTAATTGTAGTTCGGCTCCGACGTCAAGTCAGTGTTTTATTGCGCAGCCTTGACAGACGCTTTGACGTCATCCCAAATGAAAGGTTGTGAGAGGTTGAGTGGCGACAGTGGTTGTGTCACATGATCTCAGCAGAGATGTGAGTGGGTCATTTATGGCAGAATCCAGGGTCAGTTTTCCAAAATACATGATTGACAGTCAAGGCATAATGAATAATCAGGCTGGCTTCAAAATCAGCCCCAAACAGCAGCAGAGGGAAGTTCATTGCAGATGCAGTGGCCAGTGTCACAAAATCAAACAGATTCTCCCGCAATCACTTGCCTGTGTCTGGCTTTGAAATAACAGTAACCAAAAAGGCAGAATAAATGTGGAAACTGGGCCAAAAGTGAGAAAACAGCCTTGAAGCGGACTGGGACAATCTCACAGATCGGTGTTCTGAGCCAGTTAACCTGTTAGCTGCGACAGACTGAGGAGATGCCTCATGTAGTCCGACATGATGAGGAAACGATTACACCTGAAGCAATAAGGCGGCTGCACCTGCAGACACACACACTAATCTCCACTTGCAGAAACGGCATTTTGTTGCATTAAAGGCTTTTGCGAGCGATTTGTTTTCTCTCCGTCATGCTGATTGCTCAACAATCCACAGGGCACGTCCTCCAAGTCAGGAGTGCAGGCTTTTTAAAGATAGGAGGGAATTGTTACCATCTTGAAGCGGAGACGTTTTTTTTTATCTTCTGTTCTTCTCTTGTGCTCGCAAAGAAAAACCAGGAACCCAGATGTTCCCGTTTTCTTCCAGGCAACCAATTTGCATATTTCTGCACATGTGCACTGCTCACTCTTGGCGCGGCGCGTCATTTCGAAGGCATCCTCGCAAATGGTCACATCAAAAACAGGGAGTGCGACGGACAGGCACGGGCCGAGCGGCGCTCTGAAGAAGGGATGCGTTTGTTGTCGTCACATCTGCAGCTTTCCAACGTACACTCGTGTTTAGTTGTTCCCAGCCTGTTCTCCAGATCCCCTGAGACACCTGGAAGCTGTCCGGAACAACCGATCTGCTCGGTGGTTAAGGGGGAGGGACAGGTGTAGATTCCTTAAACCCTCATCCAGACACAAGGCCGTCTCTCAAACCTCCAGGCCTTTGCGACCAGTCAAGGCTGGATCACGCCTCTCCTCTTTGGAGACATTTGACTGGTTGTTGGTCGTATTGCATTTGTACAGATTTTATCCTGGAGGTTTGAGTGTAGTACTTGTCCACCATATATATCACCTTTATCACCCATAGCGTCCTTCTCGTTGCAGATCCACCGAGGCTGTTTTGTATCTGAAGTCCTTCCAAATCCCTTATTGAATCCACTTGCACAAGATTTATTTTGGCCTGTACAGGATGAATTGTACGTAGCTAGAGCTGATTATTTGAACCCTGGTGACGCTTGTTGGTTTAAACAACAACATTGAGGTTAAATGTTAAACTGGAATATTTTTCTACACTTTTCTTTGCCAATAAAAATATGATACAATATTTTAAACCATCTGTATAACCAATGGAATTACATTTCTTGCCGTTTGTAAAAATGCGAAAAAGATTGTGGCCATTTTGGTCTCAGCTTGTCACGTTGAATCAATAATCAATAACATGCTGTTTTCCACTTTGTTCAGGTGATTTCTGTGATCTTGGTGCACTGGGAGGTGAGCAGCTCGACCTTTAGGGTCCAGAGAAGAAGATAAAATACTTTAGTTTGAGGAGGTAATCTCTTGCAGTGGCAGCCTGGACGAGTGATCGACAATCACATAATGTGTTTTGGGAGTTTAAACTCAGAGTCTGCGTCTATTCAGGTCCGTCTCTGTGATTGACAGCTCACTTAAGACTTGACAGAGAAACGCTCCAGGTCAGGTCGTCTGCTCCAACCCGTTTACTACAAAACCACCTTTACTGATATCTTGAATCATCTTTAGTTTAGTTCAATAGCTGCTCAGAATCATTTAGTCGGCGTTTTTGCTGGCAGACTGATGGATTAATGACGGATGGTGACATGCAGAGGGTTGAGAAGTTCAACCTCATCTGAACTGAGCACAAGATTACTACAATTACAGCATATTGTTGTGGCAAAGTAAGAAGGTACATAATATTACATCTCTGGAAACATTTAAACTGCAGTTATTAAACCAACTGGCTGAGAGGATAGTGCGGTCGTCCATTAACCCCAGGGTTGGTGGTTCGATCCCAGCTCCTCCTGTCCACATGTCAGTGTCCTTGGGCAAGTCACTGAAGCCCAAGGTGCCCCTGGTGGAGGCCAGCATGCCAACTGCGCCCCCATCGGTGTATGACTGTTTGTCTGCCCTGTGTTCCCCGCCTCGTCCCGTGACAGCTTCATCAAATAGAGTCGTTTTTTGTGACAGTTCAGGTGGAAGCAGACCGCACAAGCTTTCATGGTACAAGCGTGCCGTTTTTGTGCGATTCAACTCGTAATTGAAAGTCTTCAAACTATATTTTAACACAGGGCCTCAAGGTCCTTGTCGTTTGATCTGTGCATATTCCCAAAGTCAGATTACCACAAACACTCTCAGGGCTCCTTGAGGTTCCGGGTCCTGTAAGTTCCTCTGGAGAGATATTTAGGACACGGCTCTGTAAAAGGAGAACAGATATCTGGAGGAAAGTGATACGTCTATTCAAAATGGAGGCTCGGCGTCCGGCCCTCCCTCCCTCCCTCCCTCCCTCCAGCGCGTCGTCTGTAGCTGTGCACCAGGCAGCTGCTCCCCAGAGGGCATCGGCCATGAAAGAGCTGTTTGGACGTCAGCTTTCATCCCTCACGCCATCAGCCACACAAACGGCTAAACAAGGGTGAAGCGAGGAGTGATGACCTCTACACCGCCGCGCCCCAGCACGCTGCAGGTTTAGGGAAGGCATTTCTGGTCAATAACAAATAATCACGACGCCGAGATTAAAGATAAAAAGAGTTTTCACGCAGCGCAGACCATCCGTCTGACCGTCTGTTAGCACTCGCCTCGGCTGAAGGAGAACAAACGTAGCAGGTGTTCGCTGACAGATTTTATTCCAAAACACTATAAATCTGTTTTGAACGAGGAAAATGAGACAGACGGATCAGTTTGTTTAAAAAAAGAGAGAAAGGACTCAAAGGATAATGGACTCTTAAAATGTGGCTGTTTTGTTAGCAGATGTCTGAAAATGTTGCATAACTTTGACATCAGTCTCTTTTTAACGATGACGGAGGACAGAAGACGAAATCCACCACAAAGCTTCAGTGTTGATTTGAGCATGAAAACTGCCTCGACATGCCTCCTCACCCACCTGACAATTTAAAGAGTTCACATGTTTGGCATCACTACAGACTTGTAGTCGATTAAAAAAAGAAAAGAAAAAGGGAACATAAAAGAATGATTTAACAGCACGTCGAAACCCCAAATGTGCTTCATTCTTACTCGGACGACGTATTTAGAAACTGCATATTTTGCACACAGAGCCGCCGCCCACCTCCATCATATCAAACATCTAATTAACCAACTTAAATTAATTAACCAAACCTCCACGACAGCTGAGCAAGACCAGGGAGTGAGTGCGGCTTTCAGTAAGATGGTTTTGATTTGATTGAGCCTGTACATCTGTCTCCACGGAGCTTTAGGAACAACTGGATTAAAACCTCGATGGCAGCGTCAGGAAACACTGAACATCACAGGCATCGTAAAGGCGGACAGCCGTTTTGGGATGCATTGGCTTGTACAGGTGCCACTAATAAATATCACGTGTGAGATGTCCGAAGGCCAGGCGCTCCGTGAACAACTCAGCAATTCCATATCAAGATATGATAAGGGGGTGGATCCGGGTGTTGCAGCGGCACAAGGACAGATAGTTACAAATAAGTGAGAAAAGTCAAGGCATTAATAAGTATAGAAATGGGAACTATACAAGAGCAATGCAACTGAAAATTGCAAGGCAAGAGGGGCGTAGTGGTGTTTATATATGATGTTATATTCATATATCATTAATACGAGATTGGAGTTTTACATGATGTATTTAAAAAAAAATCGCATCTTATTTTCATACACTTGCTTTTATGTGGCGTCATCGTGTTTATTTCTGATTCATTTGGTTTTCCCTTTTACAGTCTGCTGCAGCAACACACCTGTTGGACATTTACTCTGCACATAAGGACATTTTCAACCTCTGTGACTGGTTTAAGGTTTAATGTCGCCATTGGGCAACTTGGATTTTCTCTTGTATCATTGTCTCCACCTGGTTGCCGTTGGATACGCAGTGTGTGTGCATCAGCTCTTCTCTTTCCATTATATACGATCAGAACATAAAACATTAATTTTATTTCTTTTAATGACGCTAAGATATCCATCCACGTCAGCGTTCAGTCGTGCACACGTTGCCACGGAAGAGCAGTGTTGTGAGCTTTAAAGCTCCTTGCCTTAATTTTTATGTTCCAATCTGTTGTCAATAGTTATCAGCCTGGATTGTTTCCACGTGAGAATAAAACAGCTTGAATCTGACAAACTGAGTTGAGTCTTTGCGTCGTATAAAAAAAAATAAAAAATAGGAGGAATTCTCGTCTCGGCAGCTCTTTCATTCGTCGCCAGCAGCGAAACTCGAAACACATCAGACAGCGTGGTTCACTCATTCCTGTTCAACATGGGGTTTGTTGGTTTATTTGCTGCGTCGTTTACTGTTCTCAACTAATTATAATTAAAGATGTTACTTTGACCTGGCATGACCTGGCTGTACATGAGGGTTGCATAAAGAAGCTGCAGGAACCACTTTACTTTTTAGGGTGAAAAACACAAACTGAACACTTGCGTCCGATTGTGCATCACGAGTTCAAACGTTCGCGTCCCGGCGGCTGAACCCTCAGACTTATCCTATACGCCATCGCTGCAGGCGCCTGAGAGATCACACATCACTACTGGGCGTCGATTCCTACGATAGGTGCATGGCAACTGAATGGTTGGTGTCAGGAGAGACGGGCTACAAGGTCAACATTATTTGCAGGTCTGTCACTGAACAAGCCGTCGGACTATGCGCCCAGCCAGCACCCCGACCTCCACGCCGTTACTTTCTGTGCTGCTAGATAGAAAAAACGCACACTACTTCCAGCACTGGCACCGGATGGAAATCATGACCTGCTGCATTTTCCGACATGGACGCAATTAGTGGGCTGCAGAGCAGACGGTGACCCTGCATGGAAGTGGAGGACTGAACCAGTCTCTGCCCTTCATCAAGCTTCTTGTTGTCCGATGCTTAAATCTCCCGTTAACGCAACATGAATACTTCCTGCTGCTGCGTCATATTAAAAAACTGTTTACCAGTAAAACTACTGGAACGCCTTAATTGTGAAGCTAGCACCTGTAATGCTACCAGCTAATACGTCGGATTATTCTTAGGTGGAGCCTAAAAGCCTAGGAACCTTTCGTACCTTCATGTCGTTCAGGCGAGCTGCATATTTTACCATCCGTTTTTTTTTTGGATGGCAAACCTCTGGTGCCATGTGCTGCTTCACAGCCTCCGATGAGGACGTCTACACAGCGCAGCACGAATTCAGCATGGCTGTTCCGCATTTAGTGCAATATGGCAGCCATGGCCATCGCTGGAATATTGTGTTGATTTGAAAACCTTGTGTTCAGTCACCCCCGAAAGAATCAAAATGTCACATCAAAAGCAGGCTGACTAACATGACATGAAACAGTTGGCGCGGATATAAAAGGAAGGGGATTGAAGCAAAAGTGTAAAATGTTTTCAATAACGTCCCGTCGCAAGAAACAGTGCAAGAACATCCAATATAATAATTCCCTTTCAAAATGTTTTCACTGGAGGCTGTCAGAGGTTACGCTAACGTTGCTCTCTGTGGGATTCTGGTTCGGTTCGGCCGCTTTCTCCGAATTTAAAGAAGGTCCATTTTGATACCAGATGCTGGAATTTATAATTTCATTAGGGTTTCCTTTGAAAGTAGGCTCTCTGTTCAGATTGGGGAAAATTAAACCCCATGCTGCCGATTCAACTCATTTCTTCCCGACGGTCAGACTTTGTGACATACGGCTTCACTGTTATGCAGTCAAGGTATGTAGTATCACGCTTTCCGTTTGGAAGTTTTATGTAGATTTGGAGACGTGCAGTAACATCTCCGCAGCTTTTCACCGTCAACAAACTGCAGGAACTAATGCGTTAACCTGAATAATGTCAGAGGCCAACAGCAGCAGTAACTCCACAGGCTCAGTGACACGTTACAGCAGATTTCTCTCCGGATACAAAGATGTAAAGGGGCAAACATACACCTGTAAATACACAGCGTTACCTGAAGGTCACTCACCTCCAGTTCCCTCTGCAGGATGTCACCAAACTCCCACGCGCAGACAGGAGCCGGGTCATTGGTTTAAACACCACAAACAAAGCCTACATGTAGGTACGAGATGGGCAGCCGGGCAGGAACACGGACAACACGGAGTCCAAGTCCGGAGAGGAAACACGAGGTGCATCCACAGGAACAGCAGGGAGCAAACCCAACATAAGCAACCGCCACGAACAGAGTAACATCACGCAACATCCGGGCGGGAAAGAACAGGCACATACAAGCACAGGACCAACGAGGGGAGGAGGCACAGGTGAGCACAGGAGACCAGGTGAAAGGAATCAACCACACGAGGGAAACTAACGAAGAACAGGAAGAGCTTCAAAATAAAGCAGGAAACACAGAGCCACACTCCACGGTCACCAAGACACAACATGAAGGCATGTGCTTCGGGCGATTGGTCCCAGTAGAGTTCACAGACGTGGAGAACCTTTGACAAGAAGCACTGGAGTTGTTGTGGAGGCTCACAGTGGCCCAACACCTTTCCTTTAATTTGTCACCCATGTGTGTCTAAATATTATACTCACATAAACAACACCACACGCTGTTACCTTCCTCTGGCGAGTCTTTTATCTCCTGGCAGATCGGTTTTCCGCTGCTGCAGCCTGTTAGTTGTAATTTGCTGGAAAGAGACGCTGAGCTGAGGAAGTTAACTAATAAAACAGGAACAAGAAAAAGTTGAACAAACCTTCAGTAATCCTTTTCACCAGAGTGAATCATTCCAATCGGCATGTTTTCATGTTCTGCAACGGGAAATCTATAAAATGGTCCTTTCTTTTTACAACTTGTGTTCAGGCTTTGAGTTAAAAAACACCCTAAAATGTGCAAGGACCCGACTCTACATAGTAAAACCACTGCGTTCTGTGAAATGTACAACATGCAATTCTCATGTCAAATTCCTCAGATGTTAACTTTGATTTTAATGTTTTATTCATTCTGGTTTCCAGCAGCTGGAACAATGTGTCAGTCCTTTTCTTACTACTGCCTCACTTCCTGTCTGCGGCTCTCAGCTCCGAGCCCATTGGTTCCTGCCGAAGACGTAAATCTTCAAGAAACAACCTCACAAATGTATAGTTTTAGTGTGTATTTGTGGCAGCAGGACGGTGTGTGTGTGTGTGTGTGTGTGTGTTCATTCATGGTGATGGAACAACAGTGCGGCTCGCTGATGCGTTTTTAACAGTTTTTTTTTTCGGCTCAGAGGAAGAAGAGACATCAGGCTGTGATGCTCACACAGGACCCGTTGGGTCAATTCATTGCTGGTTTTTGGGTTTTACATCCTCAGACGTATCCTGTAACATCAGCCTGTTTGCTGGCTCGTCTGACCTTCACCCTCTGCTCAACTACAACCTCGCAGGCCAAACTGAGATCTACCTTCATTGCTCGACACAGATTGCAGCTCATGGACTGGAACGATTTAGACCCAGGGATTTTAAATCCCGAGTCAGAGCTCAGGTTGGCTGAAAGCATCAGTTTCCTCGCTGGTGATGCAGCAGGTAAAGTGTGTCTGCAGATGTCTGGAGCCTCGGAGAGGGAAAGGAAGCAGACAGACCAAATGACAACGAAGGAAACAGGATTTCTGCCTTGGCAGCTTAACAAAGTAACTTCAGTTTGTCGGCCTTCCCGACTTACATTCGCACCTAACGAATCAATTATCAAACAATTATTTAATGCCAAGTAAACGTTCCAGTCTCTGCAACAAGATGTGATGGTCAATGGTATCGAAAGCAGCACTAAGATCTATCAAGACAAGTACAGAGACAAGATCTCCCCAACCCCCAACTCCCTGGACGTTCACTAAAATGACTGTGACTGGGGGATTCAACGTTTGTGGGAGGCTAATCCCTTACCACCCAGTGTTGATTAGCTCTTTGTTTATTGACTTTCATTTCAACACTACCCTGCATCTTTGAGTCCCACTCTTTGACTTTGTCTGAGGTAAGTGACTGCGATTTTATCTAACTTGCTACCTGCAATTCTGACCTAGAACAGCATTTTTAAGGTTTCATAGCTCTCATTGAACTTTGTGTAAAATGTACTGTTACTCTAGCTGTGATACTCTACTCCAGTATTTACTTGGGAGACAGATAGTAATGCAGGTTATTAAGAATAATGACTTGGTTGCTGCTTGCCTTCTTCCCTGTTGTGATTATAATAATACATATATGTGAATATAATAACATGTGCTGACACAATAATCAAAAAAGATCTATTATTACACTATTATTAGGAGATAACATTAAAAGATTATTCTTTAACTACACTACTAGCAATAATCAGGACATAATTAAACTAAAAAATATATTTAAAAAGCTAATTTAAAATGTTAATTGATAATTTGACAAACTATAGAGACAATAAAAAAGTCTCTCCATCATCAGGGCAATGCAGAGATGATAGGAGTTTTTCACCTGCGACAGCTTCTACAGCTTAAAGATTACATAAACACGTTATGTATCGGAGTCTTCAGTGAAGCCTGGCACCTCTTGGAAATAGGAGCCAGCTCCTCTCATGGGGCATTTATTATGAACAGGAGCCGTTTTGTCCTCTCCTGGCAGGACGCGACACACAACAGCTCTGGGGCAGGGGCCCAGGCTTCAGCACTTCAGGCACACCTCAAAATATTTCACCCTTAACACATGCAGCAAACAAATCCTTCTGTTAGGACCACAGACGGTACGTGGTCCTAACAGTCAGATTGCTATCTGATAGAAAATGGCTGCCCTTTATAGCCGGCTGCCTGACACCCACGCCTGCTTCCACAGTGTAGGGACCCCAGTTCCTCCCCAGACATTTAAACATAGAAACCCACAAGTAATACAATTACATAGATATACAACACACTACTGCATCACTATGTGTCTCATCCTCAGGCACATCCCCCATTACATTACCCCCCATAAATTGTGTAATAGCAGCTTTAAGTTTCTAGCCATCCCCACTCCAATTACTACACGGTATCTCCCTAGTTAAATGCTCTGTATGTGTCAGATCATTGCATTTGTGGAACAGAGTCTTGCCACTGGGATGAGGAGTTACATTGTTCACAACCACATTTTCAGCATCAGTGCTTTGTACTGTTCCAAGCAAAGGTGACAAATTCTACGTGTGCAATGAATATCTGGTGTGAGCGAGGCTTGGAGCATGTGGGTTGAATATCGAGCGTGTGTGTGCCGTAAAATGAGGATGGGGAGGTGGAAAGAGGAAGTCAGAAGATGGGGAATGAGGAGGACGTGGCACAACAAGGTGTTTTGCTGAATGAAACAGGGTTTTGTTGTACAAGAGAGCAGCAGCCTGAGTATGTTCCTGTGTGTGAGTGCGCGGGGTTGAACAGATGTAATCAGCGTGTGTGTGGATGCAGAAGTAATAACTCCACAGGGGCAAAGCTGGAGAACTGAATCTATCTCTGTCATGAAGACATGGAGCAATCAGGATAAACCTCAGCCAGCTGATGAAGTAGCAGTTTAGAGTTCAGGCGCAGGGAGTGGATCACCTGTGTGGCGTTTACAGCCAGAGAGGAGCAGATGAGCACGGTGAGATCGGTCACGTTATTTGACTGTGTATGGTTTAAAAGGATTCACAATATGTAAAAAATATTATATAAATAAATGTCTGCTCTACTACGCTATGATGTTGTGTGTGTCCCATGTGTTGTGTTCATACTGACTTTAAATAAACTAAGAACATGAAGGAACTTGATTTCCCCACTTGGGTCCATGTAGTCCAAGTGGGGAAATCAAGTTCCAGGGAAGCAAGTCATGAAAACAACACATCTGTTTTAATTTCCTTTCACTCTCTGAATGACCAATGAAAATTCATGTATTCTGTGCTGCATGGTTACCACCATCACAAAATCCCGAGGCTGGTCTGCTTTGCTTATACATCACCATAGGAACCGCACCAGAGCACCAGAACCGCCAACTTTTCATGCAGTCTGGTTATGTGGGCCGAAATTCTTCTATTCAACTGACAGCTTGTTGCAACACACTAATCTCGTTTAATTGCACCAAACAGGTTAGGTGTGACAGTTCCCTCTGATTCGGCCACGATGAGTTCATAAGAGTCCTTGTCTGTGCTTCTGGTTTTATTTTGAGCAGTTTTGCCTCTTCAGTAAATGGATGAGATTCCAGGAGACAGGCAGTTACTGTAGGAGAGCTGGACAGGGCCGTAGAAGGTCCTTAACCCAGCAGCTTTGTGCAAGGAGGAACAGGATGAGCACTGCAAGAGCCCTACAAAATGACCTCCAGCAGGCCACTGGTGTGATTGTCTCTGACCAAACAATCAAAAACAGACTTCACGAGGGAGGCCTGAGGGCACGACGTCCTCTGGTGGGCCCTGTGCTCACTGGCCACCTCATTGGAGCTTGATTGGCATTTGCCATAGAACACCAGAATTGGCAGGTCCGCCACTGGCGCCCTCTGCTTTTCACAGATATTAGCAGGTTCACCCTGAGCACATGTGGCAGACGTGAAAGGGTCTGGAGAAGCCGCAGAGAACGTTATGCTACCTGTAACATCGTTCAGCATGACCGGTTTGGTGGTGGGTCAGTGATGGTCTGGGGAGGCGTATCCATGGAGGGACGCACAGACCTCTGCAGGCTAGACATTGATACCCTGACTGCCATTAGGTATCAGGAT
>JAVQJV010127297.1:0-13474 GCA_036024995.1 Gadopsis bispinosus | reverse complement strand
ATATATAGTTTTCTTGTGTGTGAGAGAGAAAAACTTAAATATTTTAGGTGTGTGCATGGAAGACTTGCATGAAACCGATCAAATGGGATACATGTGAGATGACCGAGGCCAGTTGCTCTCAACAGACAACGCCTGTCATCAATTAACATTTCTGTCATGCGGTGTGTGTGTATGTGTGTCAGGGGAGTAGTAACATGAGGAGGAAGTTGATGTGAGCAAGGGAGGCATTTAGTTTAATGTCAGTTTAAAAAGGAAGACTTGCTGACACATATGGTGTGAAGGTGGACACAGTTAAACCGTTACCTTCCCAATTACAACACACACACACACGATATTCTTTCCAAAAAGGCCTTGAGTTAAAAATTAGCTTTGAATGATTACTTCATTCATGTCCTTTACACAGTGGTTGGTCCTCATGGTGTTTTGAGAGGGAGTTGCACTCCTTGAACGAATTTCCTTAAATTGGCGGTCACTGACAAATTGACTTAATACTTTCTGTTTTGTCTCTGACCCAATCACAACATCACGGTGGCATTTTGCCATCTGGCCAGTGGTGGTTGTGGAGTTGAGTGTTAGTGTGCAGTGCAGTTGGAGGGTCCTCTGTCTGCAGAGGCCTGAAAACGGACACAGGATAATATTATCTGTTTCATACTGTGGACATTCTTATACTTTTACACTTATTTACTAGCCTAATGCACTTTTTTTTATATAGTAGCATAATAACAACTGTACATACACTAAGTTTTCCCTACCAGTCTAATTGCATGTAATAATTACTGTGACCGGAATTTAAGACACTCAAACTAAAGATGAATTCTAACGACATCTAGTGCAGAAGTAAGGATTCCCAGAAGGCTTTGAGAGTTTCTTAGAGCTCAACTCAGTGTCGTCCATTAGAGTTAGAGGTATGAATCTGCACCTGTACTGTTATCACACCACACCGCACTGCCTGAATTAAGTTGCCAGGTTTGCAAAGAAAACACACCTGCACCTCACAGTTGCACAATAATAATTACAGTAACTTTGTAGTGACAAAACTCTGCAAAATGTTATTGTAAGGAATGAGGTGGATGGTTTATGGATCCCACCTTCAGTTTCAAAAGAGGTGCGCTTACCTGAGCTCGTTGTGTAAGGCTCAGGCTTATTGGTGTTCATTTAGTGTTTTCGTGTGTTTTTGTGTGTTTTCCCAATGATTGCAAGAGATTTAATTCTTGAAAAAATTGTCTAATGTAAAAAACAGTGAGTGGTGTTTTGCAGGAAGTGTGTTGCAGGATTGCAAATGTGCAAAAACCAGGAAGTATGTTTGTACTTTTGGTGCCTTTGTTTAAAGGCGTTGTTACAAAAGTTAAAGGTTTTGATGCTCTTGTCTAAGCATTCACTTTCAGCTTGTAAGCAGTCGGCAGAAACTGTAACAGCATTGCGCCATGAAGTACGTGGTTAAAGTATGGAAGGCTAATTTATCCAAGATGAATCAGAAGTTCAGTGAAAGTTAAGAAGATGTAATCAATAGTGTACTACTGCTGTAACTGCGTTCACGTCTCAAAGCGTTTGGATGGAGATAAGAGCCTTCACTTCAGATGACTTTGATGCCAGGTGCTTATGCAAGACTTTAACCAAAGTGGCAACGCAAAAATGGCAGTCTGCACATTATGTTAAAAAAAATGTGTTGGTTTAGCCTCTGGAGGGAAATGGCATTAAAATGTACCCTGGTTTACCCTAATGGGATGTTTGAGAGAAGCAGCTGCTCAATCTTGAATGTTAGGTTGGAAACATTACAGTGAGTTTGTGGAATTCCTCTGGCTCGACGGTGAGTGTGTGACAGATTGTATCCAGAGTAATGCTCGTCCAAACGGTGACTGTGTGTGTATATGTTTAGGCTGCTTGTGTGCATCTACTATACATGCATAAGTGGGTGGGTGCGTATGTCAGTAGTCATGGAGTTTGTGTGTGCCGTTTGCGAGTGCATCTGAGGTTAAGTTAGGGTTCAGTGGAAAGTATATTCCATAGTGAGGTGAGAGTGACTGTCCTCTCTATCAGGGTAAATGTTGTCATCAGCTTCCTGCCTTTTTCTGCGCGTGTGTGTGTGTGTGTGTGTGTGTGTGAGCAGCGGAAACACTGACAACAGCAGCAACAGCCCACGTCCCTTGTTGACCTCACACACTCTTGTCAGAAACGGGGCAGCTGCTCAACCACCCACAGCTGTTTTGAATGGGTGGATGTGTGTGTGTGTGTGTGTGTGTGTATGCTCATGCATTCCATGTCCATGAGGGTATTCATCTGTTTTGGCAACTGTGTACGTGTGTTTCGTAATGAATCTACATTATGAAAACATTACTATTTTTTAAAATGCCAAAGGTGCGTTTCTGCTGCTCTTCAGTGTGCTGCAGCGTGTGTGTCTGTTTGTGTGTGTGGCATGATGTTGGAAGCGAATGATAAGCCCGGTAGACTTGACAGCGAGCCAGAGAATCTGTCGATTCCATGGAAGTGAATCTGATTTTGCTGTGAGCGATGGCGTAAACCTTGATGGTAAATTAACATGCATTGATCAAGTGTCACACTGCTGCCTGTCTGCCTGATTGCTCAGCCCGCTGTTTCCATTAGACAGCCCGGTCGCACGAAATGTTAAGCACAGCATCTTAAAATGTGAATAACTAGCTCCGTTCACAGAAAGGATTAACCGAAGGGAACACAAACGGAGAGACTACTATGGTTGACATTTGCTAATTGCTAATAGTTTAACAAGACATACAATTAGGGGTGCTGCTGGCTGCGTTGGTTATAATCTGGCTCAGGAGATGATAATAATAATGGAAATATGACAAGGAGGGAATCGAGGGATAAAATCCAAACATATCAGGTGTTTTCTTCCCTTCAGATTTGGCTTCCAAAAAATTGTGCTGACAGCCAGGGCGGTCTGTCGTTACATGATTAGCTCAAGTTACTAGCGCTTGGCTGTTGGGTGAAACCTGTGTGTCTTTTGCGTGTGTGCTTGTGTGTGTGTGAGCAAAAACTTGCATGCGTGCATTGGCAAGAGTGTGTTCTCGGGAGAATCAAACGAGAGCTGTTGAGCTGGCGTCGTTTTAAGCCTTCATGTTGTGCCAAAGGCTGAGAGAGGCTGTTTACTTTCACAGATGTACAGACTTGTAGAGTGTGTATCATCCAAGTGTACAGTATATATATGTGTGTGTGTGTGTGTGTATACACCTTCTTGCTCTCTTCTATTTCTCGGAGTCTCTCTTTTTCCCGCTGCTCCCTCTCCAGTCTCCAGCGGACCTGAAACACACACACACACACACACTTGCACACATTATTTTTTTTTTTACATTTAGTGGAGTGTAACACTGGTGGGTTTTGTAATATTTAGAGACTGCCTCTTCCTTATCTCTTACCCTCTCCTCCTTGTTGTCTCTCCAGTCGGTGTCCGAAGCTTCTCCAGCCGGCGTCTTTTTGTCTGACATTCCCAGAAATGCATAGTCCTCCTCTTTGCACAAACCTCTCATTGACTAGAACCAAAAAACCATCCACAGATGTGTTACTTGTTTATGTCTTGTTCTAAGATTTAAATTGCATTGAGCCCTTGTCTCAGCTGCATATGTGAACCATCTCTATATTGGCTATTCTTGTCTCTTGAAGCCAGACCTTGACAAAGTGATCTAAATTAATTACAAATGTAAAGTACAACATGCATGTTACACCTAAATCATTACTGGTGCAGCCAATTGCTTTTACTAGTTAAATGGAGATCAGCTGTGTGCCGCCAAGGGCTTTCAAATTATTTTGGAAAAAATACACCTGTGCCCGGAAGCCCCAACTTTTAATAAGTCAGCATTGTGGCAAAACCTCCCAGCATGAAGACAAATGAACCCTACAAGCAACTCATTGAAAAGGTGATTGAAAAGTTATGGATACAGGAACGTAACACTGAACATCCCATGGAGTTACAGTTCAATCAACATCTAAGAAATGGGAAGAGCGTGGCACAGCGGATAAATCTGCCGAGAACAGGCTGTCCTCAAATACTGAGTGGGTGTGCAAGAAGGAGATTAGTGAGAGAGGGCCAATAGACAACTGTGAAGGAGCTGCAAACTCCAGAGATTGACGAGACTGTGGAGACAACAACAGCTGGCCGGGTGCTTCACCAGTAGCAGCTTTATGGTGGCGTGACAAAGAGAAAGCCACGTTCAAAATAACAAACAACACATGACATCTTGGCTACAGTTTGCCGGAAGGCAAGTGGGAGACTCTGAACACAGCTGGAAGCTTCTATGGTCTCATGAGACCAAAATTGAGCTTTTAGCTATCATGCTAAATGCCAAACACTTTGCCTTATCATAAATATACAGGAGCATTCTCAGCGTGAAGCATGGTGGTGGCTGCATCATGCTGTGGGGATGCTTCTCCGCAGCAGTCCCTGCGTGGGTTTGTGAGGGTGGAGGCTGAAATGAATGCAGCTAAATACAGGAAAACCCTGGAGGCCAATGAGCCCAAGCATAAAGCCAAAGTCACACAGGAATGGCTTCAAAACAACAATGTTAATGTTGGGAATTTGTGAATCTTTGGCTCAACTTGAAAAATGCTGTTCTCTGAAACGCCATGCAACCTGACAGAGCCTGAGCAAAGACAAAAGCGGAACATTCCAGTGTTCAGATGTGCAAAGGTAACTGGGACCCATCCACACAGAGCTATCATTCCTATCCACATGCAAGCTAACATGAAATCGCATGTTTTATTTAATCTGGCAGATATGTCCAATGAGTATTTTATTTATTTTTTTTTATCAATTGTCATCACTTTGTAGAGTCTTGAAAAATGAAAACATCCAAGCTGGGAGAATTGTTTTTATAGGCACACTGGTACTGAGTATGAAAGGAATGGAAGCTGTTTACTTGATCTGTACTGTCGTTCCTCTATTGGCTATTTTCAGGGACAAAACTGTTTGGTTCCACTGAATGATATTTTAAGGAGGAATCCTCTGCTAGGTTGATGTGGGATCGATAACGAATGAACACTGTGGCTGTGACTGGATGCCTGACTGCAACCCTGTTCCTGTGTATTGCCTTCTTTACAGTCAAGATGCGTCCTTGATTGCAGCAGATCATCACGTACCTTTGACATGGGAATTCCTTGAAACCTTTTCACATGAGTCATCTTAGTCCAGGACAGGTCTGCTGCTCATGACACACAGATAGTCACGGTGTAATTAAGTCTTACTGATTTTGAGGCAACATGTTCTAACTCATGTTCCAACTATTTCAATGAGGAACTTGGCATTTATATATCATTTGACAGTTTATTTGATTGACAAAATGTAATCAAATATGTAGTATTTGGGGGAAAAATCTCATTAGGTCACACTAATGTAAAATGTGCACAATTAAAAGTGAATCAATTATTCACCTGTAGGTCAACACAGTGAGACGTTCCTCAGTGTCTGTGATGCGCCGGTCACTTGTTTCTTCACTTTGATTGTTTCCCCTTCCTTTAATTTCTTAAAACCACGGATGCGTCCTGCCTCCTTCTCCGACTGAGTCCCAATGGAACGTTTCAGATCAGAACTATTGAGGTACTTATACAGTGACGGCACACAGCCTACATGCTAGTTATTTCCACAGTGCAGTGACAGAAGTGCCACTGTCCCACTAATAAAGAGTCACGAAGCCAGAAGAGCATAATGGATAGTTCTGAAGCTGTTTTTAATTGGGTGAGATCAGGCCTGTATTTCAACATTTACCTATACCAAGATGCCACATACGGGTCAGCTGGTTATTGAGCTGCTAAGCCACAAAATATTTCCATTAGTCTGGGTTTAAGTGGCATGTTTTATTCCAGAAGCTGTTTTCTATCCAGAAAGGAACAAAACTCTGAGCAAAACAAACGGTAAACACATTAAAGCAATAATTTGACATCTTGGGAAAATGCCCTTATTGTCTTGCAGAGAGTTAGATGAGAATATTGATACCACTCATGTCTGTACGGTAAATATGAAGCTACAGCTAGAAGCCAGTTAGCTTAGCAAAAAGATTGGAACAGATCGCTCCCTGTACCGGGTTGCATCAATCCTGGTTAGCATTGTAAAAAAAAAAGTGTACAAATTCACTTTTATTTACAGCCCGCTTTCTGCTGCTGCATTTTCCTTCTGAAATCAATAAAGTTCATCATGTCCTCTAATCTCAATTAATAGCACTTTCAGCAGGCTGCTAATAAGGATCCTGACAGCCACATGAGTTGCTGGATATACAATAGATGTTCTGTTCACAGTAAGTAAAGTAAGTGAAACTTTATTTATATACCACCTTCTTTAACTTCAGTTACAAAGTGCTTTACAATACATCTGAACACATAATAAACATCAACACAAACGTAAGATGCAAAGAACTAAAAGTTAATATAAAAAAAGAAAATCCACCCCAGAGAATTAAAAGAATGCCAATCTAAAAAAGTGTGTTTTTAGTAATTTTTAAAAAAAAAGTCAACAGACTGAGCTGATATAATAGGAGGGGGGAGATTGTTCCAAAAGAACAAGTGCCTTTGGTTTTAGGTTTTACATATGGTACAGCCAACAATTTTTGATTTGATGACCCAAATGACCACTCAGAACAATAGGGGTTAAGTAGCTCAGCAATGTATGCTGGTGCTAACCCATTTAGTGCTTTAAAAGTAATTAAAAGTATCTTAAAATCAATCCTAAATTTCACTGGGAGCCAGTGCAGCACGGCTAAAATAGGAGTGATATGTGTTACCAGGGAACTCACTCCGTCACAGCGCTGACACATATATGAAAAAGAGGCCTGGGAGCTGTTCCGGTACTGCTGGGTCAGATCAGATCCCCAGACCTGACCAAGAGAAGTCAAAGCAGAGTGAGCCTTAGGACAGTGTGGGAAGTTTATTTCTGTTTAGAGCAGAGTGTGAATGATTCAAAAGATAAAGTATGACTGAATTGATCAAAGTGGTGTGTGTGTGAATCAAAAATAATCAAAGGTACTTGTTCTTTATGAGGTGCAACATTTTCATCCTCCCACTGTAGGATAATGTATGTCAACCTGGCTGTAGCCATGAATTGTTTTAATAGGTTGGTAACCTCAGAACAAACTCATAATGAGAAATCGTATACTCTGGCAGACCTGGAAACCCTATGAATAATGTTGTGTGTGTGTACGTGTGAGCCCTACACACACGATAAATTAAAGCCACACTGTGACATGCATCTGTCTCCCATTTACAACATAAGGATGCAATAAGCAGAACATTTACAGTACATCTTAGTAGGTAGTTAGAAGGAAAACTGACTTGGAAGTCTGAAACCACAAACAACACTTATAGCATCCACATGGTTTTCTTTTAAACACAGAGATGGGAACACACACACACACACACACACACACACACACACACACATACGTCCACCTACTATCCCACATCACTTCACACAACCTCGGTACATTCAGCACCCTCAGAGCGAGTAACAAGCTGTGATCTTTGACCTTTGGTCCCTGAACACCCTCGATGCCATGACATCACTCGTAAGCCTGCTCATAACAGGAAACAGCTCTGGCCTTTAAATGCTCCTCCCAGTGAAATAAATGAAATATTCCTTTAGCTTAGCAAAATGTAAACATATATTATACGCGTGTGATTTTCAAATCGAAGTGATTAATTGGAGGTTAAACATCTCATTTGCAATGAATGGGCCTTTGCCTGAATTTTTGATAAGAGTGTTTGAAAAGTTATTTTTTATCAGGTTTATCGGTACCTTCACAGTCACAACATTGATTGTGTATTTTAAGAGGGAAATTGCTTTAGGTTCAAGTGAGAACTTCAAAGTCCCACTAGTTTCCATGCATCCTTATTTGACCATCTGCATAGGAAGTAGGTCAGGGTGGACGGATGGGTCATCAAATCATCAAACCTTAAAACGGGAGATCTTCTGTTCACTTCCCATTTCAGTCAGCATCTTTCCTTGAACCTAACCAAGTCACTTTTGTAACAGTTTTGGAAGGCACAGACAGATGCTGTCCTGCCGATAGGGGGCATCAGACAACACCTTTGTTGTTCTAAATGGTTGGAGGACTTGTTGAGATTCCTAGGCCAGACAGGCTATATAGTTCTTCCAACATGCATGAGGCATAACTGGAAAACCTGTAAGTAGAGGAATCGAAGAGGCATCGTTACTAGATTCCTGTACCACCTCAACTGTCTCCTTTCAATATCAAGGAGCAGCAGTTCTAACACAAGCTCCCTTTGGATGTCTGAGCTTTTTACCTTATCTCTGATGATGAATGCCTCCATCCTCCGAAGGAAAGTCATTTGTATCCATGATCTCATTCGTTTGAGCAATACCCAAAGCTCATAATCGTAGCTGAGGGTTGGAGCATAGATTGGCTGGTAAATCGAGAGCTTAGCCTTAAAGCTCAACTCCCTCTTCACCACAACAGTCTAGTATGTCGCCAGCATTACTCCTGACAGTGCACCAATCAATCTGTCAAATCTGCACATCTTGTCCCTTAGACACTTGAATTCCTTCACTAGTGGTAGCAATTATAGTTTCGAGCCACTGAATCCAGTTTATAATTGACAATTTTGTTCACTGTGAATGGCTTTAGACACTGCAAGAACAGCTGCAGATGAACTTTGACAGCTGTGTTATAGATCAGAGAAAGTGTGGTGTAAAGCCTGCCTCACTAAATGCAGAGGCCATCTGAACTGACCCCAGAGCAAAGTGCATCACAGCTGTGGCATGATGCCTGCATGACATCATATCTTTGTTCATCCCAAATATCTAATTTGTTGCCTGAAATCAGATGTGAGCGTGCTGCTGTGTGGTGACCTGGAGTGATTCTGTGAAAGCTCTCGTCATGAAGGATTCCTAACGCACCTTGTGTCTTAATGCCTGATCCCTCGGCCACTAAGTCGCACACAGCAATCGGCTTATCTCCTCCTCAGTACCCATTGTCCAGCACGGTGTGAAACTTGAGGGGTCTCAACTCCACCCATCTGCGGGACGCTAATTGTCCCGTGGGGGTCTGGAACTTACTTCTTTGTCTTTTAAAGGTGTGTGCCTGAATTTGCGTGTGTTTGTTGGTGCAGATTCTGTTATGCTCTACGAGGCAGAGTAGTGTTGTGACTGTAGGAGATGGTTTTGGGACCGACACTGTTTGGACAATCTCCTGACCTCAATCTCTCTTAGGGCAGGAGTGTGTACTAATGTCTGGATGTTGTTGTAGGTGCGCTGGTTGCACAAGTCTGTGTTGAACATGATCCAAATCCCTGCAGAAAAATTGTGTTTACACCAAACCTTACATTACATTCAGAGAGTATAAATTGGGCCTCAACAGTCTCTTATGACTGCACAAACATTAATCTTCACCGTGCCAAACTATGAGTTTGAATACAAGACTAGACCCACATGGACATGTTTAATTTGTCTTCCAGCTAAATAATTTCTTCAGCTTGTTATCTTTCTTCAGATTGGCCAGGTAAATGGAATGCTGTTTGTGCTGCTCACATAAATGAAAGTTACATTTGAACAAGAATAAGAGTCTAAGACCATGCTAGCAGCTCTGTGAGGCTGTAATTAAACACACAACGCTAATGTCAGCATGCAATGACAATGCAAACAAGCCGATGTTTAGCATAATGTTTAGTAGCCATTATCTAGTATTCATCACCTGCACACCACGGATAGCTGTACCAAATTTCATGGCAATTCATTCAATGGTGGCGAGACATTTCACTCAAAACCAAAACTGGCACCCTCTTGGTGGCACTAGAGGAACAGTCAGAGGACCACAAAGCCATTCATTAAAACATGAATCCTCTGGGGAACACACCTGTCACTTTAGAATGATTGTGATTCACTAACATACGGACGGTAATTTTGCATGCAGACTTACTTTGCGCAAAGTAAGAACATTTGTGATTAGTGAATGAGGCCCAATTATTAGTGAATGAGGCCCAATGTGTTCCATGGAATGTCCAGATACAGGGACACTCTCGTTGTCAAAACATTTTGTTTTGCTGAGATGTAGCTCAACCGATGTCATTAGTGTATCTATGCTTTCCAGAAAAGTGATTGACCAAAATGTATATGTATTTTACTCAGGTTTGTGTGGTAGCCAAACCCAGTCATTAATGAAACCATCCTTAGGTGAACTGCAGTAGATTTAATGATATTTCTCGTTGTGGTCCATCAGCCTTACAGTCCGGAGTTGCCATTTTTTGTTACTTAGAACGATTAACATGAGGTTTTATGACCAAAACTGAGGCACTCAATCTGTGAGAGAAACAGACGTGGTATTCTTTAGAGTGACCGGGTTATGACTCCGTGGGAACAGGAGTGCTGTGGAGAGGATCTCCGTCTCTCCGTTGAAGCTGAGAGCTCACATTTCCATCTTACACCCCTGTCCTCTGTTAGACATGAGAAACCAGTCATACAGGGCATGACACACTGCAAAAACACTTGAAGGTTGTTTTTTATCAAATCCCAGTCCTGAGCTCTAAAGATTTTAAAGCACCCAAAAGTACAGATTCCACAGAGGGCAAATATATAAATGATTAAATGTTATCACAAGCTTAAAATAAGGGAGCGAGGGAAAGGGAAAGACCCCAGTAAAAACAATTTACAGTATGTAATGTCATTTTTCAAGGCAATCTGAGACCTTAGAGAAGTCAGTGCTTTGGCTATTAGTGCTGTCAGTCAGTCAGGCAGCACTATTTTTCACAGGCCTTCTGCACATTTTTCATTTAGAAAACTCAATTTTTTCTTCTCTGTGGCCAGATCCTGTGTCCAAAATCACATTTGGCTGCAGGCATCCTGCCCGCCAGCCTCATCCACTTCACTTCCACAAAGTGTCAACATGGTCTGTCACGGCAATCCATCCCATAGCTGTCGAGACATTTGACTCAAAACCGCAAATGTCAACCTCCTGGTGGCGCTACAGGAAAAGGGGAACACCAAAGGCATTATGCTGAATTTTTCGTGAACCACGAATATCTCCTACTATCAGCTACTATATGTTTGCAAATTGTTTATTGCTGCATTGTTTCCTCTGCTAGCTTGTACTTGCATAAGACTTGCAGGTCAGTGCAGCATTGTATTGATGCTGTTAGTTCCACTATTGGATTGCCTATCATGTGACTATTTGTGTGTCTGCCTTTTTATTGTGTTTGTTTGATTTCTTTCAGCTTGCACTGCAGCTTCACTTTGGAAATAATACTAATCAAAATGTATTAAAAAATGTTTTGGAATTGGCAGTTTTTCTCCCATAAGAGAGAAAATCATCTGATGTGGAATAATAAACTTCTCACAGCTTTTGAAATTATTTTAATAATTTTTTTAAAGTGTCCTGTCTTGTACATGAACTCTCTGTAAGCGAATTAAAATATAAATATTCGAAAAGGGAACATGTAACCACGTCATAAAATCTTGAGTTACAAACAATAAAAAGAAAATGTTTTTGAACAGATTTGTATAAAACATAGCGATATATTTATTGAAACATATTTGACATAAACAGACTCTGCTCTGCCTGTTACTGCTGGGAGGGGAGTGTTAGAACTTTTCTCTGAGTGTTCTTTCAAGTTTCACTTCCATGATTCATTTCAGACATTTTACCCTGGAAACATGGCTGCTCTGTGCTTTAAATCAGAATGTGGATTTTATTTTATTTTATTGGCATTCTTATCCTTTCTGTGGAGTTTAGACTTTTGGATATAATTAATTATTTTCAAACGCTCTGCCATGCACACATGTACTCAGTCAGATCATCATGGGTCACTTTACATTTTGAAATGTGTATTTTTTTATGGCCGGTTGTATTAACTCACCCCACCTTAAAGTCTTTGCCAGAGGAAAACAAAAGTTTTTGTATGCTCAAAGGATTTCAAACCATGATATGAGCCTGGATATTCAATACATACGAGGATTTGGATGGATGGGAATGAATCACCAGGCAGCAGACTACACAACGAGACAAGGGTCAGCTTTACTCAGCAACAAACACCACACAGACAAACTTCCTTTTCTAAAATAGAAACCTGTCAGATTCAATTAATTCTCGGGAAAATCGAAATGTCTCGGGGGAGGTAAGAGAGGGGTGAAGAGGGGAACACACAAGGACTCTTTTGATTTGTTTTTTACTTTTGGCACATTTTTCTGATTTTGATGGCCTTAAAAGCATGTTGGGCTAAATGAAGCAGTAGATGTTCATTCATTGCACTGGAGTCAGATTCAGTGGCGTGACTGATCACTGGGTTTTAGGAGCAAAACAGTGACTGTTTACTTGCAAGGCATAATGAAACGTTCATTAAATTTAATTTTAAGAAGGAAAACAAGGGAATATCTACCTCTTTGAAGTACTGCATTAACATGACTGAAAACAGGTTGTAGCTGGTTGATTGAAGTCCACTGGCCGAGTTTCCTCAAGTTGAGTTCAGACTGAACACAAGCAAATTTCCAAAGTGAGCCAACTGAATATAAACTGGAGTCAAAGAAGTTTCTGGTGAATTCTGAGCTCAGCAATGTCTCAACTGCCGGTCTGGCCCCAAGCTATACAGTAGAAATGTTGACCCCATATGAGCCAGTTCGGAACCTTGGATCCTCAGGTGGGGCCCTTCTGGCCATTCCAGAGTCGAGGTTTAAATCTAAAGGTGACCGAGCTTTTGCCATCAGGACCCCTCGACTCTGGAACGACCTGCCTGAGGAGATAAGGCTGCAGAGTCAGTAACCTCTTTTAAATCAGCTGCATTCATCTAGTCAAGTCAATGTTATTTATATAGGCCAATATCACAAATCACAAATTTCCCTCAATCTGTACAGCTGACAACACCCTCTGGCCTTAGACCCTTGAGTCAGATGAGGAATAACTCCTCCCAAATACAACCTTTTTAACAGGGACAAAAATGGAAGAAACCTCAGAATAGCAGCAGAGGAGGGATCCGTCTCCCAGGGAGGATGGACATGCAATAGAAATGTCCATCCGTTTTGTGTGTACACAAAAGACCAATATAGTAAAATTAAAGTATGGACAATCATGATGACAAAATTGTATGAAAAATGGATCCCAAATGGTGCCAAACATACCCGAGCCAGCCGGTCTGCTCTCCACAATGTAGACCTGGAAAGAGAACAGACTACACAAAATACACAAAAGGCAAAGCTCCACCATTCCCACAGAATCTAACAAGCATCCTGAAAAAGAAAGTAATGAAGAGGTAAAATAATCAGATCAGAATCTACACAGTTTAAATTCAGGATTTTAGGGGACTTGAACTCTATTGTTCAGTTGTGTTGTTTTAGTGCAAGTCTGGTCTGTCCATTTGAATTAGACCTGACAGTTCAAATTTGCAACATAAAGCACATTTTGTAAAGGAAACCTCAGGGGCTGCTTGTGTGTGTGTGTGTGTGTGTGTGTGTGTGTGTGTGTGTGTGTGTGTGTGTGTGTGTGTGTGTGTGTGTGTGTGTGTGTGTGTGTGTGTG
>JAVQJV010127293.1:0-10042 GCA_036024995.1 Gadopsis bispinosus | reverse complement strand
AGAGACTTATTGCACAGTGTCTGTTTGGCGCGCTCGATTTTGTGTGTGTGTGTGTGTGTGTGTGTGTGTGTGTGTGTGTGTGTGTGTGTGTGTGTGTGTGTGTGTGTGTGTGTGTGTGTGTGGCCCTAAATGGCCGCTTTATTTCAATTTCCATCAGAGGCTCTGATTGCAGCCATAACCTCTCAACGAGAATCCAAGGAGAAAGCTTCCTCTTTGTCAGCTCCCAAATGTGCACTTCATCTGACAAACGGCTCATAGCAGCATTTAGCAAACATGATCGTAATCAGACAACGTGTATTTCTCCAGCTATTGCTTTCGCTTTTGTCCTGTACCCGTAAAGAGCACCAAACCTCTGCGTCCCTAAGCAGGACAGAGTGTGTGTGTGTGTGCTTACCATGTGTGCAGGACTGTAAACATGATTCACCGCAGGGGTCTGATGAAATCTCTGCTGCAGCATGGCAGGGAGGGGGATTTGGGTTTCTTTAACATTGCCAAAGAAGAACTACAAAGCCAACAAAAGCATCTCTTCTGCTTGCAGTGGAAAGTTAAAGTGTAAAAAGAGACGCATGTTGTCCAGCCTTTCTGCAGGTGAATGCAAGCAAGTCCTTTACATGCAACGGTGTAACGTCCCGATCTATGCTCTTGGTTAATTTCCTGTTTTATTTTGGTAGTTTATCTTCTTGTGTGTGTTCTAGTTTTATTTCATGTCTTTGTTCTATTGATTAGGTTCACCTGCCCCCGATTCCCTCATTAGTCTCTTTTCTATATACCGGTTTCTTTCCTTTGTTGATTCGTTCCGTTTGTACAACTTGCCCTGTGTTTGGTTTCCGTGGTCCCCGTCTTGTCTTTGTACTGTATGTTCTCTGTGCTTCTGTCTCCTGATCTGGACTTACCTTCCTGCCTACCTGTACCTGCGTTACCCGCATGTAAGCTCAGTACTGCAAATAAATCGTTGAACTGCTCCCGGCTGCCTACGCTGTCTGCTCTTGGGTCCTTTCCCTGCCTCCTATACCTCATGACAGTCAGTCAGTGTAATACATCTGTAAAGAGTGTATTATCAATGTATAGAGCTTTAGTTAGCCTTGCTAACTCACCGATGCTTCCAGAGCCTGCCGAGTGTTTAGATGCAGCGGTCTTCCACCAACTGCTTGTCTCAATAATATGGGCCATGTTGTGTTTGGAGTACGCCTGCAGATTCACCATCTGTTTCAAATCTGCCACTCTGTTGAAAGCATTAAATAGGCTGATTATAGACATTATCAATAAGTGCCACCCATTGTGACAACAGATGTACGTCGCTCTAGCAATTGTGTTATGAAACCCGTTCAGCTACCCTTCTTTCATTTGGAAATCAATTTTGTTTTGCAATTGGAAGTTTATGAGTACGACAACATTTGTTATTTGCAGCATCCATCGACCTCACGTGTGAGGAAATAAGAAAACAATACATAACCAATTACTACAATCACTGATTACAACTCAAAATACCTTGCATCCTCACCTCACATCTTTAAACACACCATCTTGTGCATCTCCATTCTTTTCACTGGTGAACATTGATTCAGCCACCTATCCCTTTCCAGACACCTTAAACTAATTAGGCCCTCAAGAGAGAAAAGTATCTGACAATTAACTCCAGCACTGTGCTCCTATGACATTTAGTTTTCATCGTGTTCCGTTGTTGGGTATTGACTAAATGCCACATGGACATCGATTCCCCTAGACAATTTGCATGCCTCTGATCCTCCCCTCATATTTCTAGTTATATCGGGTTTACAGTCAAAAGTCTTGTACACCTGCTGTTCGCCAGGGCAGATGAAATGATGTGGTATCACAGCTGAAAAAGAGTCTCTCCAACGTTGCAGGAGACCCCCTGTCACGACTGTGCTTAAAATAATTTGTTGCCAGGCAAGTCACTGCGCTGATGTCGATCTAAACGGACCCAATACCTGGACACGACACGATAGGTAGTGAGGAAGAACAGGTTTATTAAATCCAGAAAGGTGAGGTGGCGGCTGACTACACTGGGAAACCACGACAAGTAGGGGTGAGTCCGATGGGGTGAGCTGGTGTGGCAGCAGAGGTGAATAGCAAACAAACCTGGTGGAGCAGCAGGCAGGACCGGCGGAGGTATGGGACCCAGATGAGGAATGAGCGCCTAGAACATAGAGGACAAAAGTCAGTGAGGTACATAAAAACTATACAGAGACCAGAGCGTATTGACTAACTGAATAGTTGGAACACTTGCTACCGACGCAATGATCTGGCGATGAGTGGCTGGTAGTCCGGGGTAGAAGTACTGTTGAGCTGATGAGGAGATGAGAGGCAGGTGTGCAGACTGATTGGAGGTGGCGGCGCCGCCTTCCCAGCAGACCCAGACAGAGGAGAAAGAGGGAAAGGACATGACACAGACAAAGACACATACACAGCAGACTGTGACATAAACACAGTGAGACAAACACGGCAGACTGTTTGTGCTGTTTCGACCTGTTATACAGTAAGACCTTGTTTCTCTGTAGTTGCGTTTCAACTGATCTCTCGTTAAGTCAGACAGATATGACTACAGGCTGTAAGTTAAATACTATGGAACCCTATGAGGGCCAAAATTAATACAGAAACATCAATATACAGGCCAAAATCAACCATCCCAGGAGGGCCTGCAAAAAGAATTATGGAATTAAAAGGTGGTTTTTATCTGGAATTCTGAAATTTTATATAATTATAATGAGAAATATATTGTTTTAGATACAAGAAATAGTGTAGCAAACTATTCAGCCAACAGAAATAGCATTTTTGCAGACAAATTGTCAATGTCAGATTAAGAAGAGTTTTACCTGAGTTGGTGTGTGTCCCCCATCACCTGAGTCGCTACATGTAGGCTGATCTAAAAACAGCAATATAACTTGCTGATAGAAATTTTGATCAAATCTAGCCTATTGCAGAATTAAATTGAGAGAAAGAAAAAAGCCTTAGAAATGATTTTTATTAGCTTTACAATGCTGGTATTGTCAGGGCCAACACATGGGTGTGAATATAAGCCCATGCTACTGTATTTCATTTGATAAAGAGATAAAGAGAACTTTTAATCAAAGTATAAAGACTGGGATTTAAAAGCTCTGGCTAAAGGCAACAGAGTTTTTGTTATATTGTAATAATACCCAATATCCTCTCTCTCTGACACTATAAAACAGAAAGACCTGCGCTGGACTCAACAAATGAACAAGCTATAATAAAATAGAGATTAATCAGAAAGGCCATTATGGATTTATATGCGTATTTATGTGCTCAGAGCAGGAAATGTTTGGGCCGTGATTTAAGTCCACAGGCAGGGAGCAGTGCACACATATCATGTATAAGCGCATTCTTTAGAAAGATTTGATCATACAACATTTCCATCAAACAGGAACTCTGGGTCCATGTGGCTTGCAAGATTTCTGAAATGCTAGTTTCACAAAACAGGCTCTGTACAAGAGGCAGCCAAGGCACCATAGTCTGTAGGCTATTAAGACAGTTCAGACTGAGTGTTAAACTCTCATAATTTTAATCCGACATTGGAAATTTGTCTGCGACAGTAACATTTTTTGAAATGTGGTTTGGTTTAAAACCAGAAAGACAGCCTAGCGCTCACCGATTCAGCACCATGGACAGGGCCGTCAATCGCTGAACTCGACTATGAATGATTCTGAACGGCTAGACTACTGTTAGAGCTTAGATTACCATTAGAGCGCTTTGGGAACCGTTTCAACGGTTGAAAGGCCCTATATAAGTAAAAGTCCATTTACCATTTACCATTTCCATCTGTACAGGATGGACAGATCTGGAAGGGGAGGTGGGGAAGTGATTTACATAAAATCCTGGTTCTCAGTCACGGTATTAGATGCTACTATTCCAGAAAATCTTCAATTCTTAGCTCTGAAAATCAACATATTGTAATGGTGGGTGTGTATGGACCCCCATCCCTCCACCATAGATAAAATTGCTCAATTAATTTCTCAGTTTTGTGAATCAGAGTTATAATCTTAGTGACTGTCACACTGAAACCAGTGGGCACACAACCAACTGAAAAATGTGTGCAATAACCTTAATCTAACACAATTTATTTTTGATCCTACAAGTCCAAATCACACAAAATCGACCCTAATAGATTTAATCCTCTCCAATAGAGATGATAAAATTGCTGCCTCTGGTGTGTTTGACCTGGGTATCAGCGATCATTGCGCAATGCCACAAAACTGAAAAGAACACAATGTCTTGAATTGTCACCTAGAGAAATTCTGAAGCCTTCAACAAACAATCCTTTTTAAGTGACCTAATTTATAGTGACATTCACCCTTCTTCTTTTATTCCAGATGTTGAACTAGCTCTGGATTACTTCAGTAAGTACCAGCCTCCCACCATCAGAGGGTAAGAGTAATCATAACTGTCGTTGCCCACCACCAAAGCAACTGCAAAAATAATACTTAGTCAGGTGTTCAGACTACATGGCATCCTCAGAGACGTTGTCTCTGATCGGGGGGAACAATTTACCTCTTCTTTCTGGACTGAGATTTGCAGCCTCCTGGGGAGTCATGCTCAGCCTTTCCTCAGGGTTCCACCCCCTAGTCCAATGGTCAGGTAGAATGCATGAATCAGGAGATGGTGACATCCTCCCACTATCAAGCCTCCTGGTCCACACAACTACTCTGGGTGGAATGTTCCCACAACACCCTGCCCACCTTTGCCACTAGTCTCTCTCCCTTCCAGCGTTCCCGAGGCTACCAACTCCCTCTGTTTCCAGACCAGGAGCGGGAGGCTAGCGTCCTTCCGTCCCTCTGTCCCCTCATTCGTCGCAGTGTACACACCTGGCGGCTGGCCTTATCCACCCTGCTCCATGCTTTTGACCGCTACCACAACCGTCATCGCACTCCAGGCCAGAAGCATTGGCTCTCCACATGTGCCCTTCGACTGGAGTCCAGTCAGCGGTGCTTAAGGTTTGTGGGGCCATTTCCCATCTCAACCCCACAGAAGTCCACCTATGACTCCCCTGAGGCATGCAATTCATCATACTTTCCACGTCTCGCATCTCAAGCCGGTTAAGGAAATCTTGCTTCGTCCAAAAGAAATTGTGCCATTGACCAGAGGGCCCTGAGTATTAAAAGAATAATTTGACATTTTGAGAAATATACTCGCCTTCTTGCCAACAATTAGGTAAGATCAATACCACTCTGTTTGTATGCTAAATATGAAGCATTCGCCAGCTGTTGTTGCTTAACATAAAGACTGAAACCTGGGGAAAACAGCTTGGATCTGTCCTATGGTAATAAAATCCTCTAAAGCTCACTAATTAACATGTTGTATCTCTTTCCTTTAATCTTTACAAAAAGGTTGTGGTTTTATAGGGGGTTATGTGCTGGATGTATTTATTGACTTACTGGAGTGTCTGCTGGTTGCCTGGCAACCTTGCGGTGTAGCTACGGTTTAATATTGCATATTCTAGATTTGGTTCCTGGAGGATAGGAATGGATATGGTGGGATTTTTCTTTTAGTGTGTAAACACAGCTGTACACACACACACACACACACACACACACACACACCTACACACGCACACACACACACACACACACACACACACACACACACACACACACACTTACATACATACTCTCATACATAGTGCACATGCTGTCTATCTTTTTCCACTATTACACACAGACACACTGATGCACATAAACAACTCGTAGCCAATAATTCTCTCTTTAATTATTTTGCATGCTGCCCTTTATGATGATTACCGTGACCTTTCCCTCCAGAGTATATCCTCCACTCTGCCTCTGCCTGCCCACCATCTTGGAGGCTTTTAGCCCCCATGTTTCAACTGCGCTACCAGAAAGCCAGCTTCCAGAATCGAGCAGGCGAAAGACTGAGACCAATTAAAAATATTTTACCCAGCACTTAAGGTTGACAGGAGCTGGCACACTAGCTCAGCAAATGCCATTTTAACACCAAATTCATGAATGTGTAATTGTTGGGCTAATGAAGCTGATGGTTTGAGAGGGACCCCCCCCCACTTGGGCCATCAGGTTGGGACACACACACACTCGCTGTTTTTTATTCATTAGGCATGTTTATTTGGCTAGAAGGAGGATCAAACCCTGTTTCATTTCTAAGACCCTTAAACCAGGTTAAGACGGCTATTTCTCTCTAGAAGAGATGTCTATAGAACGAGGAACAAAATACATTTAGTGCCTATAGACACAACGTACAAATATTACATTCTGCATAGAAATACATTTTCTGTGGAAGAACTTAATGAGGTAACTCACACTGTTGTGTACCTTATGAACTACTGCAAAAAACAGCTTCAGTATGGGGCAGAATGAGGGAGCATGTCAGACAGTGTCTTCCAAGCATGGGTTGGGAAAATTGCTACCTAAATTGTTAGAGGATTGTATTAAAACTTCAGCCTCCTTGTCTGTTAACACTGGGCCTGCTAGCCTGCACCTCGGCCTGCCAGCCACCATTGTACACGATCGGCCAGCCGGCAACCAGCCTCTGGCAACCTCGCCAACCACCAGAGTGGCACCACCCATCTGCCCTGCTGCTAGGTCATTCACTTGAGGTTCCCTGCTCTTCAGTCCCAAAGCCACCCTTCTCTTTGGTCCCCCCTTCCGTTGCTGCCTTGCACTCACAAATCTGCATGATATGTAAGCAGAATAAGGAAAATTGCTACAATCAGACTGTTATTCCTTTCTGACCAACCCTGTCAGGCTGCTTAGCCTATATACATGTTTGTATTTTCAAACAGTTTTCACTTGTTTCTTGCATCACAAATGTGTTTTGCAAATATAATGCTATCTCAGGTATAATGCTATCTCAGGTAATGTTGGCTGGAGTTGCTGCAGTGTACCTTCAGTATTCTTGATTGTACCCCAAATTCAATCAAGAGTACAACACACCTGGTAACATTAAACTAAACTCTAACACCATTCAGGAGCAACATCACACAGTGACGAAATACTAGACAGGATGCGCTACCTGTCACTGTGGACTTTATAAATGCAACCTGTAACCCACCTTTTTCCATACTCATAAAATGCAGGTGATCGCTCTTATTTCAACCTTATGTACGGCGCTTCAACATGTGAAGTAATACAAGGCTTGACAGACCTGCCCTGCCTAACTACGGTTGCTAAACTATGATTGAAAAAGGCTGTTTGAGGGAGAGGTTTAGCGAACATAGGTAGGCAAATGAGCAGGCAGGTAGGCAGACAAGCAGGTTCCAGTACAGGGTGACAGGCAGGCAGCTTCAGGTATTGGTGCAGGGTCAGGTTTCGGTTCTAGCTAGAAAGCAAAGGCATAATGTACATGGCAACTTTGATGTTGTGGAAGGGAATGAACAGAACAGGGCTGGTGGATGGATGGAAAATGGCAATGAAGGAGCCTGGGGAAGAGGGAATGTGGCTGGAGAGGAGGGAGAAAGAGACAGACTGGGACAGGTAGTTGGTTAGAGATGGTTTAGACAAGTTCCCCCAGAACGTGACAAGTTCTTGTCAAATAAAGTACCCTGAATTTTGATTGACTTTCACCTGATTATTTTTATGCAAACAAATGTGTGCATTACTGTCAAATTCTTTTTTTTTGTTGCAAATAAATGAATAAATAATTAAAAATATAGTGGGTGTTTGAAAAAGCTCTAACAAATATTTCAGGATTTGGTTCAGTTTGTATTAATTCTTGCGACACCAAGACCACAAATGTCTGGAGGGACTGATGCATCAGGTTTGTGTTAAAAGTACTTTCACTTTTAGTTATTCAGAGTAATTCAGCTGTGCCTCCAGAAAGACCATGTCCAGGTTTCTTTCCCTCTGTTCAGCTGCGTGTTGTCCTTTCCTGGTGTTATTGCTCGGGCCTCCACCAGGCTTTGTTTGGCCCACAAGGCTCCAGCGAGACCTAATGACTTTCATTATCAGATGGGGGAATTTAATTTGAGCTGCACTGCTGTCAGAGATGAGTAGCCCGATACAGAGCGACGCAGGAGAAAATAAAAGAGTGAGTAATTACTCTTTAGGGGTGTGTGTGTGTGGAGGGGGGGGGGCGGTGATGAGAGCACAGCGGTCGAGACACTGAGAGAAAGAGCGGGAGAGGGAACAGGGACACTGAGCGTGGTTTATGAAAGAAATCAATAGCGAGTTACCACCGTAAGGTTATGAGATTTGAGTTGGGATCTGTTTCCCCATTGTGACTAGAGCAATGGTCCGTGTTATGGCCGCTAGACGGGTTAGCAAACAAAAGGGGAAGCCTGGTGAGTGCAAGGAGCTGTTTGCAGGAACACGAGAGCCAGGCCAGATTAGTAATGTGTGATTAGGAAGCTATTCAGTTGCGGAATTATTGCCGTCTACCTCTTGACAAACACGCCCCACCCCCCAAGTGCAATACAAACCTGCGACCTGTGACTGCCGAAAATGACTGAAGAGAGATATGATGGCAGAGGATAAATATTCATCACTTTCATTTCAGTTTCCCACACATTTTGCCACATAAAAGCTATGGTTGTGTTCATGAACACTTTTGCAAAATCAACAAGGTATAATAACAGACAGCGGATTGCTGATTGATAGACACACATAAAATTGCTGCCTCTGCTATACGGCTCACAGTCAAAGCAGATGTTGTGACATTGTCGTTCTCATCTTGCTCACAGCTCACTTTGGCAGCAGAAACGCGACGCCATAGCTCCCAACATTGATGAAGACATGAAGCCTGTAGTAAATGGAAATCTCTCTGAGGTGTTCCATTGCCAGCTCCGCTCCCAGCTCTTCTAGCATTTGAAAATCTTCCATCTGTCCCCACAGGTCTCTCCAAAAGCAGGATGCTTGCTCTGCTGCAATCATCAGTGTGGGCGCCAAGCTTATAGTGTACAGCCCTGTGCAGCACGCGCACACACAGGCGTATGCGCTACTGTCTTTGAGGTTTTTTTTGTTGTTGATGGACATCAGCACATATTTTGTTGGTGTTCATTTTGACATGTCCTTATTTGGTCAAGATTAGAATGACCAAAAATAACAAAATACATAATGTTTTGTCATTTTTCTGCAGTGACAGCACCCCACCCCCACCCACACACATTATTATTCTCCAGTGGGTGTCAATTCCTGATGAAAGCTGACATTGGTTAGGGGTCAGGGGTTTTAGACAGTCAATTGGCCATTTGCCATCACCACACCTGGACCCATGAAAGAGAGACAGGGAATGTCTGTTAGTCCCCCCCCCCACCCCCTCAACTGGTCAAGTTTCTGCTCCGACACATGTCACTTATGATGGGCTGTCTACCTTGAAGCAGCATTTAGGCTCCGAGGCTGAGGAAACTTGTACGTTTAAATGCAGCACAGGCACTGAAGAAGCAGACATCATACTACTACCTGCTGGGAGTTTTACCCATGGACTCACCCCCCTAAAATAAACAATGATTTGTCATTTTAATGTGAAAAATTGGAGGTTTGGAAGTTCACTCCCTAAAATGTTATTCCTACCAGATGAAATGTACTCCACTTTTCCTCCATCTCCAGATGTTCATATGGTAATAGCTTCATTAAGATGGCCAGCAGAGAGCAGCATTGCTATCCGTTTGACAATACTGAGAAATTTGGATGAAGGACCGTCTCACACTGTTACCTGCTACTGAGTCAGTGGTGGTTTTGGTGGGTGGGGGGTGTCTGAATGAGGAGTTCTGGAAGAGAAAAGAGAGTGACAGAAGGATGGATAACACAACCAAAGAGACTAAAGCAACAGCGACTGACAGATGGGCCAGGGGCGGGGGGACTTAAACATTGTAATTTACCACAGATCTGATGAGAGTCAGAAGATTAAAATTGAAATGCCTGATTTAATTTGTGTTACATTCACAGTCACTTTGCACTGTGTTTCATTATCAGTATGTCACATATCAGCACACCCTTCCCTATCATATTTCAGTCTTTAATGGTGATAAAAATAAATGAGTCAGTCGTGCATTAATATAATCAAAAATAATAAAGTTATGATAATGTTAACTTATACTAAG
>JAVQJV010127288.1:0-13236 GCA_036024995.1 Gadopsis bispinosus | reverse complement strand
ATTGGACGGCTGGGACCAGGTCCTATTGGCCCCTTGTTGGCGCGCAGGCGTGTCCACGCCTCTTGGCGCTCTCCTCGTCCAATGGATCTTTCGGTCGCCCTCTGAAGGAGGAGCGCACCTCTAAAACGTGACATTCCTGAAAACAACTGCAGTACATAGTATATAGGCAACCTGCGTGCTTACTGACCACGTGACATCCCAGTACCGCACCAACATTCCCATATATGGCTATATGTTTCCTTCAAGTGTCTGGTTTTACGCTCCTCTTTATGGCTATATGTGGAGGATGCCTAGTGCTTTGACCTTCTTCCTCAGCACACTACATTCCTTATGAGCAAACTATTACACTTATCTAATAATCTCTGGCTCACAGGAAACATTCATCATAACATATCTTGTACTAATATATCTTGTACTACACATACAATGAACATTACATTTATTATTTTTATCACAGCGCCTTAGATCCTCAGGTGGGGCCCTTCTGATCATTCCAGAGTCAAGGCTTAAATCTCCTGGTGATCGAGCTTTTGCCATCAGGGCCCCTCGAATCTGGAACAACCTGCCTGAAGAGATGAGGCTGGCACAGTCAGTAACCTCTTTCAAATCACTTCTTAAAAAACCCATTTTTATAGACTTGCTTTCATGTTATGGTCGGCTTATAGTTTTTATTGGTTTTAGTTTATGTTTTTTGTGCTTATTAATCTTTTATCTTGCATTTGTTTGCTTTTATCTTCTAATGCTTTGTTTTATTGCTTTCTGAGTTTTTGCCTTCTTTGTCAAATCACTTTGTAAACTGTTTTTTAAAAGGTGCAATATAATTAGTTTTTATTATTATTATTGTTATGACTGACTCGGATCACGCACCATCTGCACATGACAGTATGAGCAGGGAGGCCACTGTTGCCTAGTTCTATACTGGCTAAAACAGCCGGGCCCATCTGGTTTAGGTGTTATCCCTGCTCAGCTAATAAGTGTGCTACAGGGGTGACGTTACTAGTGCCTTGATTAATCGTGCAATTTCTATAGATTTTCCAATCTGACCATGGATAGTTATTCCATGACCAAGATTCGACTTTTCTGTTCCTGGCCATGACCTTGTAACAAGATAGGTGGGTAGGTAGGTTGGGTAGCAGTCCTCTCCCACCATGACTACAACATAGATCTAGTTTTGGTAGTCCAATTAAAAACCTGGAAGTGAGTGTGTCTTTCTCCAATTTTATTAAGGTTCCAAATTCTACTGTTCAAATGAGTTTTCCATGATGTCACGTAGCTGGGGTTATTGGAGAGCCCCGCCAGATTTAAAACAATTTTGCATGTCCAATAAAGAATTCCCTTTTTAAAATCTTGAACAGGACCAGCGCTCCGATACATTCATTCTGGATGAGTTAAGACCTGTTATTTGTGCTCCCATTATCAAGTAATTTAATAGTTCGATTTTTCCGAGCGTTCCTATGGCGAGGAGATGCACATGATGGGATCTTTGTTACAGTCACCCATGACAGAGGTACATGGAATTGTTTCTGCCACTCCACATGTTCTATCGATGCAACTTGTGTGGTCAGTGTGGCATAATTTTGAGAAGATATTTTGCCACATGGGAGGAGACCTTACACACTCTACTGGAGGATGAACAGGAATTAAGGTGTAGTCTTCCGCTTGTCCTAGTTCTTGGCTCTCCATCTCTTATTGTCCTTTCTTTTGGTTCTGGAAAACAAGGCACGAAGAGTTTAACATTTTTATACCAATTGTCTGTTTATGCTCCTAGTGTACTTCCTAAATTGAGAATTCTTATCAAGTTGCTCATAACGTTAATTTTTGGGCCCACGTATCCTTCAGCCACATCTTTTTAATAAAATTATAACTTATAGTAACTAAGCATGAGGTAATTCACATTATATTATGACTAGCACCGTTTTAAACATGAGGTGAAATTATTCTATGCTACTGTCCCTCTCTTGTTCCGTTTGGGGAGCAGCCAGGACCCCCCCCCCTTTTTTTCTCTTTAGCTTTTTCCTCTCTCTCAGCTTCATCATTTGGTTTCTTAGTTCCCTAAAATAGCTTCCTCCAGCTGTGTTTTTGATCTGGTTGCCCTGGTGACCACCAAGGGCAAAGGTCATTAGACAGAAAGTGGAGTGTGTTGCAGTAGAAACCAGGCCACACTCAGGCTGTTACTTAAATCCTGCGTCACAGAGAGCATGCACACACTCTTCTGCCTCTTTCAGTCACTTGAAAGCAACAAGTAAGAGGATATTAGAGATTTTTTTTTCAAACAATAGTCTTATTATCGTAGTTCCAGCCATTTTCTATAAAGCATGAAAACATTTTACTGCACAAACGACCTTCTGACATCTTGGAACGTTGAGATTACATTGGAGTCTAATGTTGCAAGCGACATAAGCGGTCAGATTGTTAATAGAGGAAGACCAGAAGAATTTGGTGCACAAGTTTTAATTCATCCTCCTCAGATTTGCACTGAGCTCCTGCTGTACCCACCAGGGCTGTACAGCGTATTTCCAACAACAACTCCGGACAGAGGCTCTCAGGAAATAAGGTGGAGCTGAAGATTGTGCATTTAATGTGACTGTGCTCCTGTTTCTCTGACCAATCTATCAATGGGTTATTAATTTTAACCATAAAGGTCTGACTTTATTGGAGAGCACTTTAAGGCATCAACTCTCTCCCTCTAGGTATTTGCTGCAGTGTTACTGTACACCAGCTGATATCATCAGGGGACTCCTACAGGACCATTTCACATAGTGGTTGTACAATAGCCTCATAAAAATATCACAGGATCGTACAGTTTAGTGAGCGTGATGGAAAATCTCTCCAGTGATGTGATACTGCTGAAGTAAGTCAGAGACCCAGGTGGTTTCAAAGCAGAAGTACTTCCTGAAGCTTGTACAAGGTGACGTGGCTCGGGACCCCTCCGGATGGGCCAGATGTCTGTCACGATCCACCGCTCGCCCTTAACTGTTATCTTATAATATTCTGAAACACCGTTAAAGAATCAACTGTGACAAAATAAGTTCAAAGTGAATACAGTTTATGGTCAATCAATAGACACAATTTTATAGCTTGGTGTCTCCTCCTTCCCAAGCCTGAGTTAGGAACCTCCTTTTGACCTTGAGAATAGGGCTCTCTCATACACCATTGTTTACTATGTTTACTACTTCTTTTCCACACTATCTCTGATCAATCGGTAAACAATCATGTCTATAAATTCCCCTCTGTGATGTTAACCCTGTAACTCCCTTTACATCTGTCCCTGTTTCATACGCCATTATTTCTGAGCTGGGCTGAAGTTGGAAAAATAAAAGATGTATTTCATTATGTCTAATTACTAATTACTATGTACTAAGTACTATCCTTATCCTTTTGTTCTCTGCCTAGTGTGACTCCCCTCATCATGTTTTCTGATACTTCCCCACTATTCTGCTGACTCTGCCAACTCTAGGTGTCTGTGTGTGTCTGTCATCATTGTGTAATTAAATATTCAGTGTAGTCTAATAGTGTCTCATACATTGATCAGGTGATTTATTGAGGTACTTGATTCAACAGTAATATATAAGATAAAAATATCCCACAAAGGAGAGAATTGACGTTATTTCCCCAGCAAGCCGTATATGTACCGTCTATGACCGTCCCCATAAGTAGGCAGTCCTTCCAATTCAATTCAATTTTATTTACATAGCGCTCTATCATAACAGAATTATCTCATAGCAATTGTTAATATAGAGCAAGTCTAGACCAACTCTATATGTATAGACCCAACAATTCCACCATGAGCAGCACTTGGCGACAGTGGCAAGGAAACTCGAGCAGAACCAGGCTCTGGGTGGGCGGTCATCTGCCTCAGTTGCTCTTTTAAACTGGGCCATAGTTTGTTGGTTCTGGGGTATTATAACAGCCAGCTTATGACAACAAATGGGGTGACTGCTGTCAATAAATACCACACTAATTTGTATTCTTTACCAATTGGCCAAGCTGAGTAAAAAACATTTTAAGCATGTCAAATGAAAGCAGCATGTTCTGAGGGAATTGACTAGAAGCTTGATTGACAAAACTGGTTGAAATGAATATTATGCACCACACAGTTAAGCCGTAGCACTGCATTGACACCTGCAGCATTTGGTGAGGTGAAAAAGTGAACTCTATAAATTCTTGGGCCTAACTACAATGTGAGCTTTAGTAAGTATATGATGTGCATACAATTCTAAACGTCACATCAATCAACCAGCATGCAAGTTTCAGTTTTGTGCTTTTATTTTAAAGGAGCATTTACAAAACGTATTTGAAAACCATTAAAGGGTTAAATAACCATGGAACAGTCATCAGGCTTCAGTTATAATGAACACGGCCCCTGATGGCCAAGGAGTGAATCTTTCACTCTGAAAATGTATACAACTGCAGCAATGACAACATGTAGCTTCAAACTTCACACCAATGCTTGAACACAAACAATGTCCCAGATATTAAAAAAAGTCTTCCTCAGCTGGGACTGAGCTAGCAAGAAAGATGGCAACAAGGCAAAAAACCAAGCAAGCAATCTTACATTTTCTCTCTCGCTTGCATTCTCTCCTCTCTCTCTCCTCTCTCTCAAGCTTTCTCTCCTCTCTCTCGCGCTCTCTCTCCTCTCTCTCAAGCTTTCTCTCCTCTCTCTCTCGCTCTCTTTCCTCTCTCTCTCGCTCTCTCTGCTCTCTCTCTCGCTCTCTCTGCTCTCTCTCAAGTTTTCTCTCCTCTCTCTCAAGTTTTCTCTCCTCTCTCTCTCCTCTCTCTCTCTCTCGCTCTCTCTCTCGCTCTCTCTCCTCTCTCTCAAGCTTTCTCTCCTCTCTCTCAAGCTCTCTCTCCTCTCTCTCAAGCTTTCTCTCCTCTCTCTCGCGCTCTCTCTCCTTAGCTTCCTTTACGACCATCTCTCCAGGGACTGCAGCTTTGCGGCTTTTCACCTGGCCCTGCATGACATGAAATGTGTCCCTGGGTCAACAACATGTAGGACCTGACAGTGGTGTCACACAGAGGCTGATTTATCACGTTTAGACAAAGACATCAGAGTGAAGCTAAAGGCTACTTTTGCCCATGTATTCAATCTCGCAGTGTATTTAGTGTGTACAGTATGTATAATTATTGCTGGATGTAGGAACTACCAAGAATATATAAGAAGAAAGGTCAATCCAAATGACTAGAATTCAGCACAATACCGTAGAGTGGATGGATTACTCACCATTGGCTGTTTAATTGTACTATCAATGGCTGCAACATTGGTTTCTGAGGCCCTGTGAAAAAGAAGACATAAAATCAAGTGAGAATTGGTAGTTTCAGGATTGGTTTCAGGACTCAAAACCTCCTGCAGTGTCATTTTTTTTACTCCCAGCACCTTATAATCTGATTTCTTGTCTTAACAGACATGGTATAAGCAGAAAAAAGTGGAAAACACACAAATGAACAAGAACCTTAACTGGTAACACACAATCAATTAAATAAAACCTAAAACCTGGGAAAAACAGACAAGACAATGGTGCTCAATTAATCAAACCGCTCGCCATCAGCTCGCCACAGGAGATCATACAAAATATCCTGTCCCTACTCTTGGTCATACCACCATGTACATTGCAACTCAAATCTAGGTGAGGTCACTGAGGTTACAGGAGAAATGACAGCAGTTTGGCTGCAGGCAACACAGCAGCTCAAGAGTCAAACCTTATAACCCTTATAAATTGCCAGTTTGCTGGTACTCCAGAGAAGCAAAAAATGAACATTATAGAACAGACAAAGATGACTATATAGCTTTTAAACAGTACTTTGCTTTAGAAATCATTACAAGTCTAGTGGTAGTTGTTTTAGCTGCAGTTGTCTGCAGGCAGGCAGAACTGGCCGAGTCCCCGTTACCTGCGCGGCGGGTTGCAGGTGGTCACGTGACAGATCGGGTCCCCGAGGCAGCACGGTGGTTTGTAGGAAAACGCACACGGCATGGCGCTGACTGCTGCTGAAGCTACGTTGGTAGTTGCAGAAAGGGGGCCACCGATCTGAGTGCATCGGTATCGGGGGGAGGGGGGGAAAGAAAAGGAGCCACCCGTCGGAAGGGGGGGGGGGGTAGATGAACATATAAATAATATATCTATATCTCTATATCTATCCATCTATATATCTATGTCTATCTAAATGGACATCATATACAACAAAATAAACCCTTTCCCAACTTTAGCATTATAGTTAGAAGGTTGATAGTTAGCATTAATAAGCCTCCCAACAATATTACTTACTTATTTTGTCAACCTTCTTCAAAAACCATCTGGTTTGTCCTTTGTGCTTATGCCCTGTTAAGCCTGGGTTTAAAATGTAATACATTAAGAAGCTCCAGTTTACAGGGGGATTAGGGTGTGACATTTTTGAGTTCTGACTTTAATCTCAGAATTCTAAACAAAAAAAAGATCAGAACGCAAAAACAATTTCACACGTGGCCCTAATCCTCTTCCGTAATGACATAATGCCTTAACCGAGTGTGTTTTTACTAGCTCAATTTATTTAACTCCCCCTAATAACGATAGGCTGACTGTTCACTAAAATTGTATACAACGCATTTTTAGAGCCAATGGTGGTGTGGCTCAGAGGTTTATCTTAAGTTCCTCCAGCAGAGGGCCTGCAGTGTTTGCAGAAACCCAGTGATGAGCATGCTCTGTGATGCACGGAGACGACCCGTGGGTGTTTCCCACACGACTTATAGGTTTGGCAAATGATGACACACTTCCACTTGGAGCTGGTCCGCCGCTGCACAGGTGGTGATCCATTGACCCCAATCATCTGCACAGCAGACAGAGGACTATGCATTGCCTATGCCTGTGTAGCTATAACGTGTAGAACGAACGATCGATTTGAAGAACTACTACTCATACTAGTCATTTCTGTCCGATACTGAGCCTGTATAGCTTGGGATTCCTCCTGATAAATAACCAAAATACAAAAACATGCAAGAAGAACAGACTGCTCTCCTGCCCCCTCCCTGACCAAGACAGCGCATGAGCACTTGGACAGCTTCAGGCTGTCCTCATGTGTGCCATAATGTAAATTCTGTACTTTTTGTATATACACACACATATTTTTTACCTTCTATTTTTCATTTGCATGCCATACTTATTTACTACTTATTGCTCTGTTTTGCACTATCACCTTTGCTGCTGTGACACTGCAAGGGGTCACCAACCTTTTCGAAACCGAGAGCCACTTCTCGGGTACCGATTAATGCGAAGGGCTACCAGTTTGATACACACTTCTGAAATAACAAATGTGCTCAATTTACCTTTAATTATATGTTATTATTAAAAATTAAAGATATTCCTCTATGTGAAGACACTGGTCATGTTAATGATTTCTCACAATAAGTATCGACGATAATTTAACAAGGTAGGAAGCGGATAAATATCAATACGCAACACTTTATTTCTATAAATCTCTGCAAGTATTTACACTTTCAAATGATCACAATGTCCCATTTTCACTAGCCACTAACAATTTTTTAACAAATCCTGCACCACGTTGCACCACACACACACATGTAATAGTAGGATGTTGTTGCGCTGTATCATGAAGAGGACATGGTGTGTCTGTGCATTAAGGTGAGACCAACCCCACACACACACACACACACACACACACGGCTCTGGCTGAGCTGCTCAGCTGGAGGTTAATTCTTCTAGCTATTAACTCTTTTTTTTTTTAACATCAGGCAAAAGAGGGGGACAGAGCAGAGCTCCTGGGCAGATCGAATTCTTCACGATCTAATATGAAAGCTTTTTTTTTTTTAAAGGTTTTTAAAAATATATTTTTTAATATTGTCATTTTCAAATTTACACCAAGTGTGATTCAAAAGAATCACCGGTAAGCGGCGCTATTGGGTGGGTTATTTTTTTTAGAACAGGCCCGCGGGCGACTCACGTGGTGACCCCTGAATTCTCATCCTTTACCGTTAAGAGCTGGAAGCAGTTGCCTGTGTTCACGTCACCGGAGTCCACGTACCTTTCGGCGGGCGGGCTGTGGACCGTCGGCCTGGAGGTGCTGGGCCCGCTGGAGCTCACTGCAATGGCGGTCTTACTGAGCGCAGGGGCCTTAGGTTCTCTCACATAATAGTCGTAATATGACCGCCTGCCTCGTTTTAGGGTGCGCTGCAATACAAGCTGCCCTCTGACATTCCGAACCAGCCTAGTTTGTGTAGGTGCACGCGGCGACGTGGGGATGGCAGGAGGAGCTAAACGGGTCACAGCGGGTTGGGGTGCGGTTACTGACCCGCCGCTGGCGGACGGAACAGGCCCTTCCTGCTCTTCCTCGGGCGGAGAGACGGGTGAAACAAGCGTGACCTCAAAACGGCCTATTTTCTTGGCCATATTTGCAGCCCGTTTCCAGAGTCCTGTATGTTGGCGAGAAAGGGACGAGCTAGTGTCCCGGTTCTGCCGAATGTGCATTACCTAGGTTATTGGCGGGCTTTCTGCACTTCCGGTTCGAAAGCAGTTGTAATCGCTCTTCCGGTTCGGCGTCATCTAATTGAGTTGCCATCAGTGACAGTAAATTGGGACCATTTAACGACTGTACCGCGGCGACCGGATCGTCTTACCACCAGTGACTCGGAGGACGACGTGCGATGAAAACGACATTTTTAATTACTTCAGTGTCCCTTTGTGTCGATGGATCCGCTAGGAACTATAAAAGCACTGAAGCGCACCCGCCCGGACGTCTACGGGACATTTATGTCTTAATTGTATTTTTAATACTGTTATAGCACATCTATACTAATAGAAATCACTGCAGTGAAATGTTCACTTTTAAAACATGGTATGTGCTCTTCTTTGCCTGAAGACGGTAGCGCGGGCGGTCTGTAATCAGAGAGTTGCCGGTTCGACTCCCTATCCGCACACTTTTAGTTACGGTGTGAAGCGCTATATTTTTGTGTTTTTTTATGTATTATTTATTATTATTATTATTGTAATAACTACGGACCTTGAGCGGACGTCCTGGGGACGTTTATTTGTTTGCTGGGTCAGAACCTCCACAGTGGTAAAGTAAAGGAGTGGACTGCTGGGGTATGGGCTGTCTTCTCCTTTTAAGCTTTTCTCATATTGGAATTGTTTCAATAAATTGTGTTAGCAGTGTGAATTGTTTATGAGCTGAAGTTGTGCATGAACTTCAGTTGTAATTGTATACATTTAGTTGATAGTGCCAATAAAAAATAAAAAAATCAATCAAGTGACAAATTCAAGTGACGACTCCCAGTCACAATGTTGTTTACTGCCGACGACCCCTCCCATACTTCTGGCCCCTAGTCATTATCTCTCTTCCAGTAACAGGCCAAATAATTATCAAGCAAGGCAGATTATCTGTTTCATTCAGTTCTTTATTGATTTTGAGACAATTTTGCAAAGAAGAAGCAGCAAATAAAATTTAGGTCACAAATAATGAAATAAAATGTTAACAGATTTGGATCACTTCATTTGGAAGATGCCATGAGCTGAAGAGATCCATGCCTGTCTTCTACGTTTCCATGGAACAATCATGTCACTTCAAAGATCCCTTTTATTGTCTGCTAAAAAGGCACAAGTAGGCTGCGTTGAGCAGGGCAATAACTTATCAACAGTCAAGCATTACATCGTCATAGAATGAAAGATGAACGACTGTTTATCATTAAATAAAATGAACTGATTTTGTGTGTCAAATGGTGGCTGTAAGGAGAAATTAAGGAGACAAATGTTTAGAAAGTATGACAATACAAGTAATAGGTAGCATACGATCAACATGTAATGTTTTTGTTGCACAATATCCCTTCCTAGATTACACAGGCAAGAAAAACAATGGATTAACAGATGAGCATTTAGGATTTAGTGTTCGCTGTGACAGATGATGCCATCTTAACACGTTAAGTATGCGATTGGCAGCTTGTGATATACAGTATGTCCAACAATGTCGGGTATTTTCTAACACAGAAAACATACAGTGCTTCCAAAACAGAAGGAAGAAACTCTACATTGCTTTAGTTTCTTTCAGAACCTGATGAGTACATTCTCTCACACATAAACCAAATCAATAACGTAAGACAAAACGGATGATGGCAGCTTATTTGATAAGAATCACACAACTACAGATTGTTCATACGGTAGATGAGTGATTTTGTATTATAAAAATATTTTTTACAGCTTCTGCTTTACAACATGCTCTGTTTCTAATAGTGAAAATTCATCATATTAATGCATACGTCATATTTAATGCCATACAGAGGAGCTCATTCTATCTAAATAGTTAAAGTTCAATAAGGCATTGTAGTATTTATAATGAGGAGTAGTTGCCCATTCAGAAATACAGTAGGGTCTTTTGCTCGGTTCATTGATTTTGGCGTACATGCAAAAGTGTTTATGATGCTAATTTTAAGTCCAAAGCGTCAGCATGCAGAATAATGTTGAACAGAGAGGGTGAGTAGAGAGGACCACAGAAAAACCTCATGTCCTCATTTCCAAAAGAAAGCGTTCTTTGACGTCATGTTACATTTTCTCTGATCATCATTTCCAAGAATGTTGTTTAAAAAAAAAAAATGTATCTCTCTATCTTTTGATTCGTGACTAAACCCAGAACGTTTGCCCACATTGTGCCATGAAGAAAGAGGCTGTCATCTTCACTCAGAAGCGGACACAGCTACCAGTTTCTTCGGGGCTGTCAAAGTCGATTCCTTCGCATAGGGAGTCCTTCAAGAAAAAGAAAATGTCACTGACATTCCCAAGTTAATGCCATACAGCAGCAAATCCTATTTGAAGAAACCGATAGCTTCCCAAGGGGCCCAGGAGTCTCAAGTTCCTATTTGAAAAATTAGGTCATTATGTGAAGTGTGGTAAAAACAGCCACATTAGTCCACATTCTCAAGACCTGATTCTTTATTAATCACATTCTCACCCTATGCATGATTGGCCCCAAATCATAATCTAGTCTACTCAAATACCCTTAGATTTCCACAGTTTAAAATATGTACAGTATATACAGTAGCTACATTATTTTGCTATTTTGAAATATATCTATCCATCAAACACGGTCATCAAAGAGTTTTATTGAAGTCAGTTTAATTTTTGCTGCTATTTGATAAACTACAGAGGAATCTCTGTCTGATAAAGTGCTCTTGATAAGGCCACTAACTGACTGACTGCAGCCTTCGTTCTAATTAAAGTTCAAAGGTAATGGAAAGTTAGAGAAACCCAAAAACTGAAAACCATAAAAATACATCACTGTGAAAACATTGACATGGGTTACAATGACATGAGTAGAATTATGGGAAAGAAAATGAAGGGCTGGCTACATGTGCTGAGTCTCCAAAATACTCACAGACAACAGCTTCCTATGCGAGGCTGCAAGACAGATTTGGAGAAAGTGGAGAGAGAGAGAGAGAGAGAGAGAGAGAGAGAGAGAGAGAGAGAGAGAGAGAGAGATGGAAATGGAAGCACTGTACCCACAAGGCAAGGCCAACAAATACACAACACATACAAATATGAATATGCATTTTTAAATTCCAACCTGTTCTAAATCTGTCGTTCTATTGTATCTGTAGGGATTATTATTATTATTTGTCCTAAATAAATGCTTTTTTCAGGGCTTTATCGTGCTCAAAATGTCATGAAAGTTTGCACGCGGATCAGAAGTGGCGAAAATAGCCATCTGGTATGGGCTTGGTGCATGGGGCGGAGGGATGGCGCCACCTACGGGTTTAAAAACAGAAGCTCGCTCCTTTGTCTTTGTCCTACACGCACCAAATTTGGTACGCTTGTGTATCGTGTCCAGACGGACAAAAAAAGACCAGCAGGAAGTCCGGCATATTGTCCTAGACTTGTCCTAAAGCCTGGCCTGGACAATGCGTCCTTCGCCATAAACAGGAAGTACTTTATACCTCTGCTGTGCTTTGTCCGACAGGCACCAAGCTTAACGTACTTCATGTCACCCCCGCCCTGAAGCAGTCTATATACTCATTTTCATCCACGGTTATAGCGCCACCTAGTGACTGCAGGAAATATCAGGCTTTGTCCAAGATGCACCAAACTTCACACATGTTATGCCCCCCTTGGCCTGAAGCTGACTATACGCTTGTTGTCGTACGCGGTCATAGCGCCACCTACTGACAGGAGGAAATGTCAGACTTTGTCCAAGATGCCAACCTTGACATGTTATGCCCCCCTTGGCCTGAAGCCAACTATACGTCCGCGGTCACCTAGTGACAGGGAGAGGAGGTTGGCGTATGTGCTCTCAGCGCCCGAGGTCCGCTCGCCAAGCAGCGGATGCTGTGCACATGCCCCAACGTGCACAGGTCTGCGAAGGCCTGTTCAACGCAGCTCGCAGCTTTAATTGTATATTATGTTTTCTGAAATTGTTTTTTTTTTTTTTTTTTAAATGGAATCATCACAGTAGATTTATGATATAGCTAATAACGTGTACATTATCACTTGTAAAAAAAAAAAATAGTATGTGATATCTTTGATGTTTGTGTGTCTTTTGTATCCCTTAAGGGCTAACTCATGAGCATTCCTCTGCGAAAAGTAGGCATGCTGTTCTGCATATTCAAGCCGGAGACAGCCCAGTGGTGAAGCAGAGGTCGTGCAAGACAAACATCTGACTTTGGATAACAGACACAGGCACAACATAAAAAAGGAAGAGAGCAACCCATTCAAAGTCCAAGACATGCCCTGAGAGAGAGAGAGAGAGAGATGGATTTCATGTCCACCTCCAGACACTAGATCATCAAGAGGATCCTAAACTGAGGCGAGGAAATGCCAAACACAGGGTTACAACTGTGGTGGGTGGTGACTGATTAGAGTTGACGGTGACTGATTTAGAGGGGGAGCCTGTAACTCTGGCACTAACTTGGCTTTGCCGTCCCTCTGGCATCAGAGCCGATGGTGTGGGGGCGAGCGGTAGCCAGGGCTGGTTACCCGCACTGTAGAGCCTGGGACGCTTGACCTGGTCATGACTGGCCAAGGGAGTGTAACTATTCCGCCGATGTATGAGAGCAGAGGCCATCGGGATTTTACCCTGGTAGGAGATGAAATACCGCAAGTGTTAAGGAAAAAGATCAGGGAACATACAACAACCGGTGGTGGGGTGTGGGTGGGGGGGGGGGGGGGGGGGGCAAACCCACCGGACCAGACACAGCCAAGCAAAATAGCTCTTCGCCCCATGGATCAATTGCAAAACGTTTTTTAGGTGAAAATTTTTTTTGTGAACAAA